>RJWJ010005554.1:0-67574 GCA_004363605.1 Indri indri | reverse complement strand
GGGGAGGGAGAAAGAAAACTGGGCAAAAGGGGTCTAAAGACTCTGGCCATTTATTAGTGGTGTGACCTTGCCCAGACTACTTAACCCTAAATCTCAATTTCTTCATGTACAAAACTGAGGATAATAATATACATTAATAAAACAATATAAATATTTTATTAAAGTGCTAAACACACAGGAGGTGCTTAGCAAATTATCGGGAACCTATAAAATCATCTAATCTAATCCCCTATTTTACAGATAAGAAATTCTATTAGCTGCCATGTTTTTACTCTTCTTTTCTATTGCTCACTCTTACATGTCAGCTTGCCTAGGTTGCTACCCTTAGCCTTTGCTCACTCCTGTGTTATGCTTCATCCTCATCACATGACTTTAACCATCACCTTTTAATGATAAATACTAAATATCTCTTTCCAGTCCAAATCTTTACATGTACATAGCATGTAAGCCTGAGCATCAAATCTTTATGTCCAATATACCCTTAAGTTAACCAAATGTAAAAAGAAACTCATCCTTTTCTCAAAACAAACTTGCTTTTCTCTCTGCATTAACATGTACACTTAATAAATGGTACCAACCTCCAATCTATCTGCCAAGCTAGAGTCTGTGTGTCACCTCGCTCCTCTCTTACACATGCTATCATCCACTTAGCCACCATGTTCTGTGGATTTGATCCCATCCTCTAATTTGTTTGCCCCCTCTCTAGTTCCACTATCGTTACCTTAAGTTTAGGTCCTTGTCATAGCTTGTCTTGATTACTGTTATAGCATTCGAACAGACCTCTCTTTCTCTACTGTCGCCTTTGTCTGAAATGCTTTCCAATTTTGACCATGTTAGCTCCTGTTCCTTAGGATATACTTTTGTTCTCCTATGGAATCCCAAGGCATTTTTCTTTCATAGCACCGACTACTCAGAACTGTAATTGTGGGTTTACCCTTCTGCCTCCTTCACTAGACAATGAGCAATTTGACGGGAGAGATTTCCTTTTCTTCTGTATCCCCAGGGCTTAGCATAGTACTTGGTTCAGAGTAAGCTCTTGTTAAATATTTAACAGGAGTAAAGAAATGAATGAATGAAATGAAGTGGGTAAGAGAAATAATTTAAAAAGTTATATCTCAGTATCACTTAAGTTCACACATTGCTAAGGAAAAAAATGTTTTCTTTCTTTACAATACTCTTTTTAAAAAGTCGCAAGTGGAAGAAAAAGGATACATATTAGCCATGAGAAACCACTGTAGTATATTATGTGGTAGAAGAATACATGTGAGAAATAATTTATAATCTTCAAAGCACTATACAAAGATGAAGTATTATCAAATTGAACTTCTGTACTAAAGTCTACTAATATATAGGCTTTAATGAACTAGACAACTGGCATGTGTTCGTGACTACACTTGCTAAGAAATTAGGTAGTTGCCAAGACAAGAAAATAGTATTAACTTTTAAACAACTAAAGAATGGAGACCTTTTTTAGATTAGGATAGAAACTGTGAAGCTAAATTACTGAATTTAGCTTCTCGCATTCATGCAACCCTAGTGAAAATAAATTCCGAATACGTAAGAATAAATATAAATGTATAAATGAATAAACACACACACACACACAAATATATATATGTACAGGGAAGATCAAATTGCAGCCTGCAATTTATATTTTGTTTTGTTTTATTTTTTTTTGAGACACAGTCTCACTATTTCACCCAGGTTAGAGTGCAGGGGTCTCATCATAGCTCACTGCAACCACGAACTACTGCGTTCAAGCGATCCTCCTGCCTCAGCCTCACAAGTAGCTAGAACTACAGGCGTGAACCACCACGCCTGGCTAATTTTTCTATTTTTTGTAGAGACAAGGTCTCACTCTTGCTCAGGCTGGTCTCGAACTCCTGAGCTCAAGCAGTCCTCCCCCCTCAGCCTCCCAGAGTGCTAGGATTACAGGCATGAGCCACTATGCCCAGGCTGCAACTTATTTTTATATGGTTCAGGAACTAAAAATGTTTTTTATATCTTTAAGGGATTATTAAGGAAGAAACAGAAGCTGCAGCAGCAACCACATGTAGCATTCAAAGTTGAAAATATTTAATATCTGGCCCTTTACAGAAGTTTGAAGACCCTTCATATGTAACATTTCCTACGTAGAAAGTCCTTAAGCTTTCATCAGATTAAAAAAACAAAACAGTCCCTTCTTACACCCAAAGTGCTTAAGAATCACTGGAATGGAGAGAGGTCTTCTTCCACTATTGATATCCTAATTAACGTATTCTCTACATTTTACTACAAGGTAACAAAGGAATGGCAGAACCTAGAATAAAATAACTTGAATTGGCATTTAAAAAGTTTTATCATACTAAATAGTGTGAAAAAACATGCAAATTATTTAGAATCAGCTTGTGAATTTTTAAACCCATTAGTGTATTCTTACCTGAAGTCCTTTTATAAAGTTTTGAATTGAAAAATCATGATACAAAAAGATGTTGGTCAGAACCTGTAACACTTTTTCACTTATTTTAAAGGGAAACTGAGTTGTAAGAAGCAGCTGAAAGAGATTAAGGTGGGGGAGATACTCCTTGTTAGTCTTCATTCTTCATAAATATGAAGCATAAAGAATGATACAAAGACACAGTAACTATGAAAGCTGTAATAGTAACTAGTTCTTTTTTTAGGTCAAGTAACAAGAAAAATTTTAAGTAAATTCATATAATAACAACAAAAAGAAGCTATTCATACTACATCTTCAGAACCAAAGATGTCTACCATCCTCCATCTAATTCATAATTTTTAAAAATACTGCCTATTAACTATATAATTCTTTTTCTCCCACCAGAAGCCACTGAAGAAGCTACAGGCTTTGGCAATTCTTGTTACCAGGTAAGAGTTCTTTTTCCAATTCAAATTTTCTTTTTCTGATTCAAATTAATGAAGAGTAACACATTCTACGTTGAATAAAATGCATTTTAACAGATATCTATTTTAAAAATATAGAATAGCTGAATTTGTATTATTTGGCTAATTTTCAAAGGCCTATAGTGGTGTTTTACAACTGAAAAAGAAAAGTCATACTAGGCTTCTTAAACAGAAGCATAGTTGCAGAAGGTCAACTGAATTTGGCTATAACTAAGCAAATTGAAATACTGTAGCTGGACATCACCTTTATGGGGGGAAAAAAGGTGTAGAAGTGCCTAGTAAATAAGCAGGCAGGTTGTCATTATTTTACCTTATATAAGCAGCATGAAGTATGTTTTAAAGGAACTGAGTCTAGAACAATTTGGGGAAGGTTAATGCTAAAGAATCACAGTTCAATTTATTTTAGTATTTGTTGTCAAGAGCAGCATGACAGGAAAGAGTCCATTGAAAACTTCAAATCATTTTATATAAAATGTAAGAGTCAAAACGTATTTTCCTAGGAAGTCTACAAATTCTGTAAAAATTTATTTTAAAAACCTATTATTTTCCATTGAATAAAGATATATAGATATAAATATATAGACAGATATGATCATTCTTTACATAAAGCTTACATTTAATCTGAAAAGGAAATGTTATACAAAATCCCTATAAAACTATAAAACACTATAAAATCATTAAATAAAAATATTAAATCATGTGAAGGAATATATTCAATATTACTGAGAGATGCAGAGATTTATCATTAACATTTATATTTACAATCTATTCTTGGCAGTTTTCTTTTCATCCTATTTTACTAGTAAACCTTTTTTTACCTTATCGAGTACCGTAGTCAGGTGCTCCTTGCAAGATAAAGATTGGAACAGTTCTATACACAATAAAGATGATACTGCATGAGAAAGCAATCGGTGGATGATAATAGGAGATGTGGCAATTCCAAAAATTAGTATCAGTGGAAATTCATGTAGATGTTGACTAGTTTTCAAAGACAGATACAAAAGTAGAATTTCTTTAGCAAATATATTTCATATTTCAAGATAAAACAAACTTTATATTAATTACTACTTTATAAGATACTGCTAAGTATTAATAGTATCATTTCAAATATTAAAATTTTCTAGGTCATTCATTTTTCTTCTGTTAAAGTATCACAGAAATAGTTACTTCCCAGACATTCTAGCTATGAAAATCAATCTGTTAATGGATCTTCTCATTTTATAAATAAGAACACAGACATCCAGAAAGATCAAGTGCCTCTCCTAAGGTTATACCACCTCAAGTGTTAGAAACCATTCAATTTAATCTCTCACCCAAAGTTAGAGCCCTGCCTACAGTTGTTCTCACAGTTGGACCACCCAGCCTATGTTTTAAGAGTTCAGTGACATAAAGCTCATTAATTTTCAAAGTAACTTATTCTATTTATGGACATTTCTAACAGACACTCTGTTACCAGCCATAACAACCACAAGAGTTAATGGACATCATTAAAAAATGTTATATCCCTTTCTCAAATTCTTATCTCAAACGTACTGAATAGGATTTATTCTTAGCATCACCAGGATGAACACAAATGATTTTCACAGAGTAAAACAGTACTATCTTTGAGGGCTATTGCAGGTCATACCCCTCTGTATCATGGATAATGATTTTGCTTGCTCTCTCCTGTTAGCTACTGCTTTTCAGTATTCTAGCTGTGCAGTTCTACCTTCAGAGGAGTAAAGTGCCTGGACTGTCTTACTGTTGTAGGTGGTTCTTCTTTACTTTTGATGCCTAAGGTAGTCACAAGTCTGAGCTCCTAAAAAAGTACAGCTTTTATGTCACTATTTTGTACTGTGTGCTTTTCCAGCATGGTAAGCAATTCAATGCCAGCATTAAGAAAAGCCCTGGGATGTAGAACTCTTAGAGTCAATGGGGGAAAAGAAGACACTATCAAAGTAGGAATTTTAAGTGTGCTAGTAAATTACAACGCAATATATACAGCTTTAGACAAATGTAGCCGTAACTATTAAGACAAGTTAACATATAGAAGAGGCCAAAATAAATTCTATTCTAAAAAATATACCATGAGAATTGCATGTCACTCGATTTTAAAATAGGGTTACTTCAATTCTGAGTTTCGCATGATTGCCTTGAAGATCCTAGGAGATCAGGAAAGTAGTTTCTCACTAGAAATATTACATAAACATAACATAATGTTATTTAGAAAACATTCTTGCTCAGTAAAGCTATATGCAACTCAAAGCGTCAGAGGACAGAAATGTATCCGAAAATAAGACCTGATAAAAATCTCAACCTGTAGTAGTTTACCCATTTAATGGGCAAATAAGACACAAAAAAAACCTTGGTGAGATAAACCACATTTTGTACCACCTTACCACATTAATTTAAAACTGGCTAAGTTTGTCTTTGACTCTCACTCTTGGGTCAAAAAGCAAATGGACAATCTGTTAGAAGGTCTTTGAACATTCAATTAGTAAGCATTTGAAATCACTTTGATTTCTATCCAGTTAGTATTAAAATGAAGATTTTGCTTTTTAGGTTAAAAGTTATGTTTTCTTAACAGAGAATTTTGCATAAAAGCCAGGAGATATGCCATCTACCTGCTGATAATTATGAAGTCTTGGAGTACTTTTGTGGTGAAGCTTTCCATATCCTTTAAGATAAGCACAACAGGAGGAGACTGCCATTGGCTAGTAGTAGTCCTCTTTTTGCTTGGCATTTTTGGGTCTGTCTTCTTTTAAGCCATTGTGAAAAGAAGGAGTTAAAAGTAAGCCTTACCACCCAAATAATGCTACAACACCACATGTTGACATAGCTCCCTTTATTTCACCATAACATTGTTTTTTATTTCTCCTACATAATAAACAGAAACTCATTCCAACAGTCACTAGCAGAATCTTTCTGTGTCTGACATGGGAATAATAACCAAGAAGAAAAAGGTTCAGTAAAATCTATAATTCATATGAAATATTTTATATTTTCTGCTGAGAAAATAATAGGAAAAACATGGGAAGAAGAGGAAATTTTCTACAAAATTGGTTTTTCTGTTGGTAGAAAGTGATATTTTGCTTTGCTTTAAGGTAAAAACTAGTATTTTTCATTAAAAAACACAATGAATAGCACTACTTGTTACTCTGCTACTGTGGAAATTCAAGCTAGAAAAGGACTCTAAATATCATCTGGTCCCAATTCAATCTTGTAAAGATATCTGACATAAATTGCAGGTAGCATTTGATTTCTAGAAAATCTTAAACTGTGGATCCAATGAAGGTATTATGGTAAGCATTAGACCAAGTTTAGCCCCTATATAAAGCAAAATGAAACTTACGTTTATAATGACTTTAGCAAAAATGTTGATTGGAACATGTCACCACAGTATCTTTTCCCATACTGTCTGGCTACACAGCATCATAAGCTAAGCCTGTGGTTTTATGATGCAGTTACCTAATGAATCACCTAGGTTACTCATTCTTACCAGATACTGTCATGGTAGAATGGAACTTCTTTTTATTTGTCTGTTTGTTGAATATACTTTACTTACACTGATTCCCTAAAAACTCTACGCATGAAACAAATTAGATTTAAAAAAAATACATATTATTTTTTAAAAATAACTTTTAAAATAATATTAAAAAAGTATTATTCTAGGCCGGGCACGGTGGCTCACGCCTGTAATCCTAGCACTCTGGGAGGCCGAGGCGGGCAGATCGTTCTGAGCTCAGGAGTTCGAGACCAGCCTGAGCAAGAGCGAGACCCCGTCTCTACCAGAAACAGAAAGAAATTAATTGGACAGCTAAAAATATATATAGAGAAAAAATTAGCCAGGCATGGTGGCGCATGCCTGTAGTCCCAGCTACTCGGGAGGCTGAGACAGTGGGATTGCTCGAGCCCAGGAGTTTGAGGTTGCTGTGAGCTAGGCTGACGCCACGGCACTCGCCCCAGGCAAAAAGAGGGAGACTCTGTCTCAAAAAAAAAAAAAAAAAAAAAGTATTATTCTTCATAAAACTAAGTTGACAGTGGGTACTAACAGCATGGTTCTATTGCACAAAAGCAAATACTGAGGAACCCGAGAGATAACATATTAAAGTTATACTCATTGTCACAGAGAATCTGCAACAGAACTGACTCATGATATTCTGTTTTTGTCACTTGATGACATTCTCCCACAAATAAAATGTCCCTGTAAAAAACTAAGCACTTACCAGGAATTAGGCTCCATATTAATAAAAGAATGCTTTTTGAATTCTAGTAGTCTTAGAAAAAATAAATAGCTGTTATTAAATTAATACCTAGTGCTGCATAAGCATATCCTTATTAGAACAAAACAGTCCAAGTCTAATATAATTCCAAGCTCCATCAATCATATGTCAATTTCCTGGGAGAAAACCACTGATTTATATTTACCTGTGTGACAGTCATATACCAACTGCAAAGTGAATCCATTGAATAATGTGTCTTTTTCCGGGTGACCCGAACACTTTCCTCCTCTTTAGATTTTACATCTACACAGCAGTCCATCAACTGTGAGAAAAACTTTTGCAAAAAATGTTTCATATCTGCAGAATATAAAAAGAAAGCTTATTTCCCCTTTAAACAAAATTAAAGCTCCTGAAACTTCTTGATTAGTATATTACATTATCTGAGTAGCATGAGTTTTTCTATACTTACCAACAATATAACTTTTAATATATTAACTATTAATGGTCCTTAGTACCCTCTTCTTAATATTTAAATCTCATTAATTCAGAATAAGACTAGACCGAAGTTTATATACTATGTAAGTTTTGGTGTATTATCTATAACAAAAGGGCTACATAAATGTGTAAACATGTAAGTAAATGTGTAAACATGAAAATTATAAATTATTTTGGGGATATGTATTTAAATTACATCGGACAACAAAAGATTATCAAGGTCCCCTCAAAAAAAATAAGTGTTACTATATGAATTATGTTACTGATTATAAATCTTTAATATAGTCATTTCTGAAGATGCCTTTGGGGCTTTTACTTAATTCCCAACAGTTTATGCATATGAAAGTAATGTAAGCACATAAAACTCTTATATCAGTCCAAATCCAAATTTTACTATATTTGTGTGCATACTCTTTATAATTTAATAGCTTCAGACCCTCAAGATTAGCTCCTTTTCTAGCATGGTGGCTTTTCCAAGTAGGACGACATGGTGATTTATAGCTATAAACGTGAGCCCATGTAGTCTATTCTCTGCTGAGCTACACCAGAGCTCCCCATCACCCAATTCTTAGCTTCCTGTCCCAAATCTTTCTGCTTATTAAAAGTTTTGCTGCATTAAAGAACACATCTTGCAAAAATGCTTGGACTACTACTATCACTAAAGCTGATATGGCAGAAATGGGACCACGATAAAGAGAGCAAAAGGAGGCAAAGAGTTCTGCAATAGTCAAGATTACTCTGGGAGCCACTAAACCTCACCCTGCCAAAAACGTAGCACTGTGCTTTTCCCACCAACAAAAAGGAATAACGAAAGCGAGAGAGAGAGAGAGATAGAAGAAATCTGTAATATCTCACTAAGGTTATTATGACATTTATATTTTACCTGGACAATCTTTAGCTTGCAATGAGACTACATATGGTGTGACATTATTCTGAAGGGCCTCTGTTAGACTTCTGAATGTTAAATCATGATCTGTGACATTCACACCTATGGGATAATACATCAACATAACATCATCATTTTTATTAACAATAATTTAACAGTAACAAAAGATATTTAACACATCAAGAAAATTAGCAAGAACATTTAAAAAACATGATTAATAATAGAAACCAAAAAAATATGCTGCATAAATGAAGACCTATTCATTAACAACAGCTATCTACAGGTACACACTACAGTGGTCAGGAAATGTATTTAGTGCAATTCTTCTTTCAAAAAAATTACTGGGGATGTGTAGTTGACCCTTGAAAATATCTTAGGAGTAATTTCATTGCTTTGTCAAAGTCATAAAGAGCTATTTAAAACAATCATTTGAGGCCTGGCACAGTGGCTCACAACCTATAATCCTAGCACTCTGAGAGACTGAGTTGGGAAGATTGATTGAGGCTAGGAGTTTGAGACCAGCCTGAGCAAGAGTGAGACCCTGTCTCTTCAAAAAATAGAAAAATTAAGGGCGTGGCGGAGCATGCCTATAGTCTCAGCTACTCAGGAGGCTGAGGCAGGAGAATCACTTGAGCACAGGAGTTTGAGGTTGTAACGAGCTATGATGATGCCACTGTACTCTCTAGCCTGGGTAACAGACTGAGACTCTGTCTCAAAAAAAAAAATTATTCAAAAATAAAGAGCTATGAATTCCAGCCTTACTGTGACCCTGACTTAACAACTGAGGAGAATCCAACAATTAATACTATTAGCAATCATAACACTAGATACAATAGGTAAAGTAGACATTAAGCTGATTTTTGAAGGAAGAATCTAAAAAAAATTAAAACTATAGGTCCTTTTGGTATTTATCAAACCCATTGTTTTCACTTCTGCAAATCAGAGTTTTAGTACACTGCATACAGTTATCAAAGGTGAGTGGAAATTTCCTCACTACTTTAGAAAAAATTCTGTTAACTGCTATCTTCCCTAACATAACAATCTGTGATTTCTAAAAAGCCCTTTGGTGCTGAGGCAGATAGCAGCAGGCACCTTCAGGGTGTTTGAGACTTGCTACTGTGAAACTCCCATTGATTGGAAGAAAAACAAAAGTTACAGACTCATCCATGCCAGCAAGGAGCAACCTTTTTTTTCAGGAAAGCCAAAATAAAAATATTAGCAGATTATTTTTTAAATGGATACTTTTTTTTTTTTTTAAAGAGACAGGGTCTTGCTCTGTCACCCAGCTAAGAGCGCAGTGGCATAATCATAGCTCACTGCAGTCTCAAACACCTAGGCTCAAGCGATCCTCCTGCCTCAGCCTCCTGAATAGCTGAGACTATAGGCACACATCACCACACCTGGCTAATTTTTCCTAATTTTTTTTTAATTTTTATTTTTTAGAGATGGGGTCTCACAACATTGCCCAGGCTGATCTCGAACTCCTGGGCTGAAGCCATCCTCCCACCCCAGCCTCCTGAGTTGCTGGGATTATAGGCATGAACTACCTTGGCTGGCAGCATAAAAGCTACCTTTTTGTAAATAGAAAACAAGCCACTGTGTTTAAGCATTCTTTGACTACAGATTTTTTTTATAGTATCAAAACTATTCCGAGTATCCATATGGTCTGTGATTATAATAATGCATCCCTGAAAAATTTTGGGAGTTCAGTAAAAGACTGGCTTATCTAGTCTTTCACTGACTGACTTCAAAGGCTATTTAACATTATATTCCTTAAAACAATGGAATTGTCTATTGCAAACAAGATAATCAATAATGTATTTAACTGGAAAAATGTTCTCTTCAGACCAAGATTTTGAAATGCGATTTCCATTAGCTTTTTTCCTTTTGACAGTATGCACGGCAGCACTTGAATAGTGCTTTCACAGCATATCAGGCCATCCCACTTGATTGTACCAACTCCCCCTCTATCTCCAGTTGCTGCAACCTGGCAGTAGAGAAACAAAGCATCCAACAGTACAAGTAGGCCATCATTAGGCCCCAGTTTCTCATCCATAAATAGAAGTGGTTTTGAAATTAGATGGCAAGTTACACTGTAAAGTGGGTCCGAAACATTATAAAAATCATTCCCTTGAGTCTTGTGGGTCCTAGAATCAGCAGTATGGGCATCAGCTGGAAGTTTGTTAGAAAAGCAGAATTTCAGGCCCCACCCCAGACCTATTAACAAAAATCTGCATTTTAATACAATTCCTGGAGGTTATCCGCAGGTACATTAAAGTTAAAGAACTATTGTCATGAATATCCGGAATAAGACATGGATAATGAACAGTACTGGAGGCAGTATTAAGTAAGAGAATTAATTTCTTATCTCAGAGCCCACTAGTATAACAAATCCTAAACAAATAAATTGAAAGTGAAATGAAAAGCATTTTTGGAACCCAAGTAAATTCAACTTTGTTTTCAAAAGAAATGAAGGAAATTTGCTAATATTCCAAAGAAATTTTTTTCCATTATCCTGGAATCCATGTTTGGTAAAGATGGGATAACAATAATGGATATTAAGTGCCTAAGAAATTTACAACCTGCAATCTCAAAGCAATTTATACATAATTCATCCAAACCCTTTTGTAGGCAATTAATGTCAATACAATGAAACAATGTAAGTTTGAAAAACTTAGAAGCACAGGAAAATAAAATTAAGGTCACAGAGTAATTCCATTGAACTGACTATATGACAAAAAAATGTATAAAAATTGAATAACACACTAGTGGTTTCTTTACCACTAAATACAAATCTCATAAACTCTCATATCTATGGAAGAATAAAACAAATATATTTTTCCTCTGACAAAAAGTTGAAGGGAGCACTAGCTGAATCAGTTCCTTTTAATTCACAGATGATCACCTGTAAAGATGTAAAGAACTCTTATTGGTTTTGAAAGTATTAAAAACAAACTATAGTTGGTTTAATTCTGTAAATAAAAGAGAGAAAACAGGTTTATCAGAAGAGGTGATTTCCCACTATTCTCGACAATAAAAAAAAAAACAATTAAAAAAATAAACACATGCATGTATGAACAAACACACATACATACCAAGAACAAGAGCAGCAGTTGGAATTTCTCTGAGTTTTATCTGACAGCCCAAGTCTCCTGAATTCTTCTGGAATCCAGAATGAGACTTTTGCAGAAATTCAATTAAATTGTCAAACAGGTTTTTATTTAATTCTTCTTGTAGTTGCTACAAAGAAAACACAAAACTTTATGAATTATTATTAGTAGTAGTAATCTGATGTGTCTTTCCTGGTTTTGGAAAGATTTCATGTAAAATGATTAAAAATTGGATCAAATAAAAAAATGTTTATTCCAAAAATCTCTAGTGATTAGCGTTTTGGATTCTCCCATTTAAAAATTCCTCTCATTTATTCATTCAACTAACATTTACTAACCACCTTATGAATGAAAGATAGCCTCTACCCTAAAAAAGTAAAGAAATTAAACAAGAACACTTAAAATGAAGATATACTGTGCAGAGTGCCATAATACAGGAGCCAAGGGTAGGACCATCTAAGTTAAGCTAAGCAGGTGATATATTTGAACCAAGGCATTAGCAGGTAATAGAGAGGTGACAGGGGTAAAGGAAAGTTAGAAGGAATAAGGAGTGGGGGAGGCAAGGAAGGAAGAAAGCACCAAATGTCTAGTCGACCACAGATACAGCTAAGCTCAAAAAACATGAGAAGTGGTAGGAAATGAGGCTGGACAAATAAGCAAAGGTCCAGACCAAGAAAAAATACATATGATGTTAAAGGGTTTGGATTTTATCCAGTGGGGAGAAACATGGAAGGAATGTGAAATAAAGGCATGATTAGATCAGGGTTAAGAAGGGTTAATCTGGCATCAGGGCTGGATAATCCCGGTAACCTGGCATAGGGCTGCATTTGCCTAATGGGAGGACTTTTCTAAATTGGCCAATGGTGTCATAAGGGCTGGTGGCAGATTGAAGGGTTTGATATCAGAGCCAAGCATTCAAGCTAGGAGGATATTACAACAATCGAGGTTAAGAAATAAAGAGGGCCTAAACTGCAATCCACAAACCCAAATACCCTCAAGGATCACATGGAACATATGAATGAGCAAAGCCACTAGGTATAAAGCAATAAAAACTGGTGGGACACAGTAACAAACTGGAAAGTGCATAACCCTCCCAAAACAAAACAGAAACTGTAACACTGTGTTGGCCAAACAAAACTAGCCATTGGCTCAAAATGTTGGCACTAGAGCCACCAATTTGCTACAGTGAAGAAATTTTTCAGAGATAGAATATAAAGAACATGGTAACTGGATATGAGGATGAGGGAGTGAAGGAGTTCAGAAATAGTTTGATTTCATACTTGTATAACTGAATGTATAATATAAGAGCACCACCATTTAAAAGCTCCTTGTCTTAACAGCTATCATAAACATGTACTAGTACCTGGAGCTATGCATAATATTTGAAATAGGAGGTTTTTAGGATACACAGATTATACTTGACCAATATTTCCTGTATTTCACCAGTACTCTTGTAAATTGATAGAAAAGAAGATGGGAAGCAAAAAATATGAGATTTATGGTATCAGAGAAATAGGAAATATTATCAAAAAAAGTATTCACCTCAGTTTCAGATTTCATCTGTTGCCATATCAACTGATAAGTTTCGAATCGAAGCTTACTGTCCTCAGACTCATTGCTCCCCTTACTAAAATAGTCCCCTAAAAACACAGAAAGAAATTAATCAGTTTCTTTTTTTACATAGTAAAAATTAGAAACTGTGTGCAAAGTCACACAGTAAGTGATAGAGGTTGAATTTTTATATACATCAAAAAATATATATATATTTGGGGATAGGTAACATTCAATATCCTTTGAATTTCATTTATATACCTTTCATTTTTAAGATACTAACTGTATCTTCAGGCTGAATTTCTAACAGTTTTTATTTAATGGTTTGAGTTTATTTAATAGTTGTTGGTTTGAGGTATACACATTTAATATTAATATGTTTCCATTATTTGCTCTTATTCTATTACCTTGTATACTTTGCTTAATATATTTGCTTTGAACTCTCCTCTGTTAAACGATTCTTACTGCTACTATCCTTACGTTTTTGTTCCATTGACATAGTTTAGTGCAGTCCGTCACTTATTTTGTCTATATATTTTTATATCCTTTTTGAATGTTTTCTCCAACTGGTTAGCCATTTATCAAAATACCATTTATTGCAGTGGTTTTCAAACATTTTAAACCATGATCCACATTAAGGAATACATTTTACATCATAATCTAACACACATACATACAACAAACAAAAACGAAAGTCCCACGAAACAATACTCAGCCTTATCATGGAATAACAAATGTTTTCTCTTCTGTTTTTAAAACAATTATGATGGTCCACTAAATTGATTTCCTAACTCACATGTGGATTATTACTTTGGGTTTGAAAAACATTCATTTACTGAATAATTCATCCTTCTCCCACTGACCTGACATGCCCTTATAGTCTAAATACTTACATATACTTTTAACTATTTTTGAACTTTTTCTTTGAATGCAACCTTATTCCTATATCAGCCCTACACATATCTACTGATATTCCTATATCAGTAGATCCAGGTTTTGTCTCACTGCCACCAAACATTGTTATTCTTTTTCAAAAAACTTTAATCCATTCTTTCAAATTAATTTTGTCACTTCTCAAAAATAACTTCACTGGTATTTTGACTAGTTAAAATCAAATTTATAGGCTGATTTGGGGAGAAATAACATCTTTAATATGTTAAAAAATTTTCATCCAAAAACACCACAAGGGTCTCTTCCTTTAATATTTTTGATTCCTAATAGTTTTCCACTTTCCTTCATATTTCTTGTTGTTTACTGCTACATATTTTATTGCAACAGCTAAAGTTTTCATGGTGTTAAATTTCTGCCATTAGTATTCTACCATCAAGTTTTTTTTTTTTTTTTTTTTTACCATCAAGTTTTAATGTTAACTGATAGTTTGGAATAGAAATTCTCTTTCAGGTCAAGGAACTTTCTTCTAATCATAGTTGACCCACAGTTTTTATAAAGTATCTTTTTTTTGAGACAGTCTCACTGTGTTGCCCCAGCTCAAGTGATTCTCCTGCCTCAGTCTCCTAAGTAGCTGAGACTACAGGTGCATGCCACCATGCCTGGCTAATTTTTCTATTTTTTGTAGAGATAGGCTCTTGCTCTTGCTCAGGCTGGTCTCAAACTCCTCGCCTGAAGCAATCCTCCTGCCTTGGCCTCCCAAAGTGCTAGGATTACATTCGTGAGCCACTGCGCCTGGCTTGATTTTTAATTTTATCAAATGCCTTAGATTATATTGAAGTCATCTTATCATAAAATGGTAGACAAGGTTATAGTTTTAAAATGCAAACAAAAAAAGGAAATAAGGAGATGCAATATTACTAAGAGATAAAGCAGAACAAGATAGCCTTAAATAGAACAAAAATAGTCATTTTACACTGATAATGGGTAAAATTGTTGTAAAATGTTAAAGTGGCAAATCAAGACGTGAATTTTTTAATTTGCTGAATAATGTTGCATCAAAATACATAATGAAAAACCTCTTGGACATTGGAAAACAATAGTAGTAGGATACTTTAACCTGTTACCATGACTTCTCCATTATTTACAGATCGGGTAGGTTAAAAAAAAAAAAGCATTGAGAGGAACTGAAGAATGTTAAGGTCTCACTCTTGTCAGGTTTCCTCCTGCCTCAGCTCCTACTCACAGCTCTATACTTCAGTATGAAGATTTCCTACAGTGCCAGGGTTGCTGCCAGTCTCTCTCTCCCCAGTTCCTGTCCAGCTGTTTTGTTTGTGCAGTCACCCACAGAATACTGAAGAGGAGAGTTAATGGTCTTCTCTTAAGCACATGCCAAGTGTCTTGAAGTCAGGACAGATGGTGGGCAAAATGCAAAGCATCTTCCTACTTCTTCGGGCAATCTGTTTCAAGAATTGAAGCCAGTGAAGAAGGCAAGTGCTAAAATCTGGATATGTTTCCTTCATTCCTGTTCCATCTGTCTTATGATCAGGGTCAATTCCTCAAAGATTTTTCTATTATAACATTATCTGTTGGTCTTAGATCCACACAATGAAGGAAAAAAAAACCTAATGAACTTTTAAACCAAAGTTCAAATTATACAATCATACATAATAGGTTTACTATTAATAATACTAAGACCTATAAACAAATCTCAATAAATTATAGCTGAAATTCAATACAAAAAGTTATAAGCAAAAACTTGCTTCATATTATGAGAGGCAGTA
This sequence comes from Indri indri, assembly GCA_004363605.1. NCBI lineage: Eukaryota > Metazoa > Chordata > Mammalia > Primates > Indriidae > Indri > Indri indri. Next base: position 51,757 of record RJWJ010005554.1, on the reverse strand, counting down.
TTAAGTAATGGTTAGACCATGGGCCCTGGAATCAGGTTGGGTTCAAATCCCAGCTCTACCACTTACCAACATTTTAATTGAGAAAGTTCTATGTCTATATAACTCATATATTTAAAGGAGATAATACATTCCTCACAGTTTGCTGATGAGATAAAACAAATTAACACATATACAATGCTTAAAACAGTCTGGCACACAGTTAATGCTCAAAAAATGTTAGCAATTCTATTAGCTATAATTACAGTGTTGATGGTATCAGATGCCACTGCATGCTATGTGTCCCTCATGAATAATGAGGGAATATATCTTGAATTTTCCCCTAACTATATCTAGTAAGTGTAGCAATATGTAACATGAAAATTTGTTCCTGAGTCAATCGCTTAAAAAATAAATTATAATGTCGTTATTCTTTGTTCACTATTTTCAAGTCCATCACTTTTGCCTTTCATTTCGGGAAGGACGAGGGCAAAGAATTAAGAAAGCCTCAAGTGTCTTTAAAAATAAGTCTAGGCCAGGCGTGGTGGCTCACACCTGTAATCCTAGCACTCTGGGAGGCCGAGGTGGGCGGATAGTTTGAGCTCAGGAGTTCGAGACCAGCCTGAGCAAGAGCGAGACCCCGTCTTACCAAAAATAGAAAGAAATTAATTGGACAGCTAAAAATATATAGAAAAAAAAATTAGCCAGGCATGGTGGCACATGCCTGTAGTCCCAGCTACTTGGGAGGCTGAGGCAGAAGGATCGCTTGAGCCCAGGAGTTTGAGGTTGCTGTGAGCTAGGCTGACTCCACGGCACTCTAGCCCGGGCAACAGAGTGAGACTCTGTCTCAAAAAATAAAAAATCGATAAGGGTATAAAGCTCTAGGTTACTGTATATTCCCCTGTTAATGAGAAATTGGATTCTTATTATAAGTCATACTTTCTACCCTGTTCTCCCCATACTAGACCAGTATTTTACTATTTTATTCTCCTTGAGCACAAGTCTTTTATCTGGCTAGTCTCAGACTGATGGATTAACACTCAAGATTTGCATGATGTGATGATTTAGAAAAATCCTATTCTACGTATTTAAGTTCTCATTTATTTCCTAGCGAAACAACAGTATATTTCAGTTTTTCTTTTTTTCAATTCAAAACTAGTACATGGGTATACTTAATTCCACATAATAATCTTTCCATTGCAATTAATACTCACAGTGCTGAATATTGAGTATAAATACTCAATAAGCCTGTGAGGAGCTTTTAAAAAATTCTAACAGCTGTACCCTATTCCCAGTGATTCTGATTCAATTGGTCAGGGTTAGAATATTGGTACAGGTTGAGCATCCCTAATCCAGAAATCTAAAATCTGAAATCCCCCGAATATGAAACTTTTTGAGGACTGACATGACACCACCAGTCGAAAATTTCACACCTGACCTCATATGATGGGTTGCAGTCAGAATTTTGTTTTGTGTGCAAAATTATTAAAAACATTGTATAAAATTATCTTGAGGCTATGTGTATAAGGTGTATATGAAATAAAGTGAATCTTGTGTTTAGACTTGGGTCCCAGTCCCAAGATATTTCATTATGTATATGTAAATATTTCAAAATCTGAAAAAATCCGAAATCCAAAACACTTCTGGTCCTAAGAATTTCAGATAAGGGACAGTAAACCTGTATTTTTTTAAAAGTCTCCCAAGTTGAAACCTGAATAAGGTCAGTGGATTGTATGAAAGTCGGTTTCTTGATTGTGATACTATACTACGGTCATGTAATATATTACCACTGGGGATAACGGGTGGAAGGGAACATACTATTACATGTAACTGTATGTGAATCTACAATTATATCGAAATAAAAAGTTTTTTAAAAGTTCCCCAAGTCTATAGAAGGAAGAGGATTGAGGGTAAAAAAAAAAAAAGTTCCCCAAGTGATTCTCATGTATGGCTATGATTGAGAACCAATGCAATAAACACTTTCTGACTGACAGTTATATTGTGATTTGTTTGAAGAAGTTTTCTTATTAATATTATAACTTGATCACTAAACAGATATCTGGACATAAATGAAAAAAGTAGAGACAGTATTTTTTTAATAATTTAATTTTATTGAGGTATAATTTGCAATAAAACACACCTATCTTAGCAGTTTGACACAAGTAAACACTCATATAACTAGTCCCTCCATCAAGGCAGAGAACATTTCCGTCACTCCAAAAAGTTCCCTTTGTCCATTTGCAGTCAATTTCCTCTACTTCATCTCAGGAACCACTGAGGCTTAAGACAATCTCTGTTGTTGTTTTGTCTTTTTAAAACAAATTAATGTCTTTTCTCTCTTACCCACATGGGTATGTGAGTGTATATGTGTGTGTGCGTGTATGTGGCTAAGTGATGAAAATCCACTCCCTTAATAATACGTGTGTCTGTATTTAAAACCCACTCCTCTAATAATTTAACAAGTTTGTTTTAGTTGGAATAAAAAGTGATTGAGAAGAATTGTGTGGGATGCCTGTATGTATAAGAGAGGATAGAGGGCACAAACTGGTAGAAGGGGTGTGAAGATTAATAGGCAGAGAATCCGGGTCACTTGCAAATATGTAGCAGATCTGAGAATAGAATGTCTTTGGCTGTTCCTTTCCAGCTTTTTCCTTTCCCTCAGGCTACTGAGAGATGGAAGTCTTAGAACACAAACCACAAGGCCAAAGTGGTAACAATCCATGATAACACGAATTTTTCCACATGGTTTTTTATAATTGTCTCACGAAGTCCTGCATGTTAGCTCTTTCAAGCATGGAATGAGAATAGGAAGAAATCTTAGTGATAAGTCAATCTAGCCTCTCATTTGACAGATGAGGACACCCAGAGAAAGGTTAAACAGCAGGGTCAAGGCCATAAAGCTAGTTAGGGTCAGGACCACACCCCAAATGACTTTAGTTCTAGTCTGGACGATTCCAAAACTTTGTGCTCTATCAGGCAGAATTACTATAAGAGATCAAAGATCTTGGGCTTTTTTTCTCAACATATATTGGTATGCATAGCACCTACTCCTAAATTAGAATGTGCAGTATCTATTTAACACACATGCAGCTACTAAGTCTATTACTATATGTTTCATATGGATGATTTTTTTTCTTTAATTTACCTTGTCAAGTTTATTCATAAATTGGAATACCACACCAAATTTAAGCATATTTAAGTCTCCCATAAATACTGCATATTTGACTTAGAAATAATTTTTGCACAATTTTCCTTAGAAAACATACACAAATTTGTAGTCTTTTTCTTTTTTAGATTTTCTGTATAATCGATTATCATTTTATTTCCCATATTAGAAATCCAGATGGCCAATCAGCTTTCATAATTGTTTGGATTACTCAATCAAGAATCAAAATGCTTTTCTAATAGACATCGACTTTCATTTTCATTTCTAAAGCTGTAGATAAAGAAACAATGGCAGGGAAGTCATAAAAAAGACACTCTCCTTTAAATAATGGCAACATATCCTTGGAAGGAAATTTACTTTCCAATTTGTCTTTTGATAGTACATTTGCATTAGAACCATGAGGTGTACTCTTATCCCTCTGACCAATGCCTTGGAACATAACTGCTACATCAACACAGCAAGTAAGCCAAGATTAGACAAAAAAATTACCAAATTCAATTAGGATTAGGTCTTAAAGTTTAAGACAACATGGAGGGGATGACTAACAAATTTGATATTAAGACAACTTACCTATTGGCACAGAGATCTTTCTCTTCTTGAAGTCTGGCTTAAAAACGAAGCAGCCCTATGAAAGAAAGACAAAAGGCATAAAGTTGCCAAGGAGGAGACAAATCTGATTAACCAAGTATTTTATAGATAAGCAGATTTTTTTTTAAAAAAAGGGGAGGGTAGATGTTTCTTTCAAGTTTTAAGAATCACTTCCCTTTGAATTACAGAAGGAAAATTCTAAAACAACAAAGGGACTATTCATTTCTTTCCCCTTCCTCCCATAGGATGTGATCCAAGAGGCAGATAAAGGAAAAAAAACTGATGAAATTTAAACCAGAAAGGTTCCATTATTATAAAATTTAGAGGAATTAATACTATACATTAAGATGAAGATCAAGAAGGTAGAAAATAGGGATGCTCTCCCTACCCCAAAATTATTTAATTATACCCAAGTATCTATAACCCTGACAAGAAATAGACAATTTTGGCTACTGTTTTCACCCTACACCTTTCTTCACCTTTCTTCATCTGATAAACTCTTATACATTTATCCATGAAAGTCTGACTCAAAACCTATCTCCTCTGGGAAACCTTCCCTGATTCTTTAGCCAGAAATGCTCCTTTCTCTGAGATGTCATAGTACTTAAACATCTTTATTTTGCATTGTTTTAAATCAATTTCATTGTGCATCAGTTATTTATGGGTCTGTCTCCCCAGGTAGATTGTAAGCACCTTTGGAACACAGATTGTCTTTTATTTATGATTGTTTCCCCAGTGTGTAGGATAGTGCTAACATATACATTAGGCAATCAGGATATGGAAAGAATAAATGTTTGCCAAGTAATTTTTCTGGTGGTTTCACATTATTATTTGACTAGTGGTACATAGCCCAAGTTACTGGTACCAGACTATTCTACCGATCCTAAAGTCATAACACATAGATAGCTTCTTAAAAATTTCTATCTCTATGGAAAATGAAAGAAAGAATGAAAGAAATATACCCAGGAAAAGTCATCTCAGGATATTGTTAAAGACAGCTGTGCAAATACAAAGTGGCTATTTGGATTACAGTTTCCAAATGAAGAACTGTGCCTTATATTCTTATATACGCAACTAGTGGAACTATGTGACATACACATGAATATTTAGAAAAAGTATGTGCAACCATAAGCTTGTCACTGCCTCCTTTCCACATCCACCTGCAATTCAGTAAAGGAAAAGGAGCTTTAAAGGAGTAAGATATGAAGAATGCCCAGAATGGATTCTAATACAAGGCACTGGTAACAATATGGTTAGCCACTTTGAACTGATGGTCACATGATGGTGTTTGACATGGAGGAGGAAGTCTAGGAGAAGGGCCAAAGGCCAGAAAATATCATGAGGAAAGAAAGCAAAAATGTTTAGATAGCTTTAAAAAAATAGCTAGCAGTTCCATGAATTCCTGAAATAGTCCTTAAAGGTTCTTATTTATGTAAGGTCCACTTCATAAGCATCCTAATACACGCATTTGTTATAAATGCCAAAAATGCTTTCCTGAAAAAAATCTTACTTTCTGCAAGATACACAAAAATAAGAGGTGCTTTTGCAACAAACAGGATTAAGGGATAGACCACTTAAAATCTAAAAACAAAACAGCACTAATCTTTATAAAAATACTAGTACAGTAAATCTCTTCTAGCATTTGCACCTAGCGTCAGAGCCAGTCCTTTGTAATCATAAACCCTAAGGCTTGTACTCTCTCCTTGAGATGTGCTTTTGGAAAGCATACTTCTCATAGACCATTTTAATCAAAATCAAAAATCAGATCCATTAATCTGCTGTTTTAACATAGGGGAAGGGGAAAATGTCTTTGCAGCTTCTTCACCTTCATTTTCAGTTCCATTAGATAGCTTAACTTCAGGAGCTTCCTGCTACACTTAAAACAGAACTAAAGGTTTTACTTTACATGGTCCAGAGCAGCCCTGTCTGATAGAATTTTCTGTAATGATAGAAATGTCACATATCTGCGCTAATTGGTAGCTATGGCCACATGTGGTGATTGAGCACTTGCAATGTGGCTAGTGAGACTAAGGAATGTTATTAATTATATTTAATCTTACTTAATCTTAATTCAAATTTAATAGCCACATGTGGCTAGAGGCTACCATATTGGACAATGCAGACCAAGGGTTTATCATCTTACCAACTACACTATGTCTTGCAAATCCTGGCCTTCCCACACTCACATCTGCATTACTTTTTCATTTTCATAACGTTCCCGCTCTTTCTCTACTCTCCGATTATACCGATTTTTTAATTCCTTCAATGTGCCATTTTATTTCTATTTTCTGGGCCAAAGAACCTGTCGTTCTCTCTGCCCTCCTCCCCCCAATCCTTTGCCTAACTTCTAGTCATTTTTCAGGTCTCAGCCAAAATGTTACCTTTTCCAAAAAGCCTTTGCTGACCCCTGGCAATTTGTATTAGGTTCTTCCCACTCCTCGGTTCTCTCACTTATAACTTTTTTCCTTGCTAACACGACAATTTGTGATCATCAGTTTATGTGTTTAATGTCTCTCTTGAGTACAAAAACTGAGTCTACTTTGTTTATCACTGTATCTCGGTACCTAACGGAGTGCTTGACGCACAGTACATTCGCATGAGAGGGAAAAAAGAACAGACACCGGGGCTCATCCTGGGGGTATACGATCTCCACCACCCAGAACTTAAAAATACTCCTAGCCGCACAAGGCAGATCCGCATTCTCGCTCCCTAAGCACAACTGGCCTCAACTGGACGTGGGGCAAGGACGCCTTAGCTTAGTTTGCCGCTCCCTCCTCTCAAGCCAGGTAGCTGAGGCCTACGTAATCTCCGTTTGGAATGAGCAGCTGCAGAGCCCCAGTGTGCTCCCGCCCCAACGTACCTTGGACACCGAAGAGGTGGCCATGGTCTTAGCGTCCAAGCGAATTCCAGATGCACTCGGGATTTCCCGCGCTCCCTCGCGGCAGCAGGGGCAGAGGTTAGCGGCGGCACACGTGGGCCCTTGATTGGCTGGCGTCACCCACCAGGGCGGGCTTCCGGCGCGTGGAGGCGGGGCATAAAAAGAGGGCGGGGCGGGACGGGGTGTGGCGCGCTTCCTAGAGCCAGTCATGGCGTGCGGGTTTCGCAGGTCCATCGCCTTCCAGGTACGGATACCGGAACGGGCAGAAGGAGGGGCCCGGCTGAGCCATGGACTCCAAAGCACTTTCGCCGCTGCGGGCCAGTCCTCAGTCAGAGGGAGAGCGGGTTCCATGGAATTCCGTTTGCTTCCGCCACCTCCTCCCCCTTCTCTGGTGCTGCTCGAGCTCCAGAGGCAAACCTGTGGAGGGTCGGAGTAAACCTTGAAAGGCACTTGTTTCCGTCACTCCTCCCCACCCCACAGTTTGTATGCTTTACCTGGGTTGAAAGTCATTAGGCCATGATTTGACCCTGTAGAAATCAGTGTTCATTTCACTTAGTGAAGTTGATGATGGATCTGAATTGCCATTCGAAAGGATCTAATTTAAAAGCTGGTATTTCTCTTGCAGTCGCTTTGGCAGCCTATCCTAGAATTATTTTTAGTAACTCCCAAAGATACATGAGATATCTGAGACCCAATTTTTCTTGATTCAGTCATATTTGAACAGCTCTGTAATGAGAAAAGTCATAAAAAATGGTAATACAAACCTGGGATTCGTCAAAAAGAATTTCTAAGACTTCTTGGCCACTTGGGGAATTTTGCAGGGAAACTTTCTATTGTGGTCTTGATAAACCATTTCCTTTTTATTAATGTACATATTAATGGATATATTTTACCTGGTATATAATTTAACTTAGCTCATTTTTGTAGTGTTTCTAGACATTTGTGGGGAAATCCCTCTGCCTTGTCTTTATGCTTCCAAATGTACTGCCTGCCCTTTCCAATGGTAAGTTCGCATGCGTCACTAACACGACCTTTAGATAAGACAAAGCTGAGTTTATTGCTTGCTAGGGTAAGGAAGACCACCACCTCAACAGAGCTTTGGTAGTGTCTCAAACTGGGAAAGCAAGGTGAGATTTTATTGATAATTCGAAGCATGGTTTAAGGCCGGTTTTTCAGTAGCAGAGGGTTGGAGGGGCTTGCAGGGGGAGATGGCTGATTAGGATTGGACACTGATCTTGATATAGCAGTTTAAGATTGGTGGAAAGAGCAAGCAAGGAATCTTAAGGCATAAACTCTTGATGCTTTCTATTGACCTGATAGATTTTTCAGGAGGTTCCTATAGTGAACAGTTCAGTTATTTTTCTGGGCAGGAGTCTTCTAGAATAGTAAACTTATGTTAATGAAGTCATGTTTATGTAGACAGTAAATTATGTTGGGGTTGGTAGTTTTGGACCACAGTATCCAAACTGGGTGTGGGGGTAGATGGTTTCTGCTCTCAGCCCTTAGGTCAAGATAGCGCGCCGTGATGAGAAATATATTGTGTTTAGTTTTGCAAAGATTATATTCTTCCTTGTAAAGAAGGTAAGTTGGAGGAACAGGAACTAAGATTTATTGAGTATTTATTTGTGGTGGTTGCTTTATATTCACATTTAGGCCCCATGGCAATCCTGTGATATAAAAGTATTAAATTATTATACAAATGAACAAATTAAGATCGGAGAGATTAAATAACCTAGCCAAAGCCACAGAGTCAATAAATTGTATAGTTGGTTTATGAACAGAGATCTAACACCAAATTCAGATCTTTCCTATACACTATGTTGTTCAGTTTATGAAAGCAAGAAATACAATCTGATCAGTAAACATCTAATGGATTTATATGGCCATGTAAATTATGCAGATACATATTTCTCTGAATATGGAGTCATTGAGGAATGATCTGAAACTTGAAGATAAATAAAAACATGTACAACACAGGTTGAACATCCCTAATCCAAAAATCTGAAATCCAAAATACTCCAAAATTTGAAACTTTTTGGGTGTTGACATGACACTCAAAGGAAATGCTAGTTGGAGCATTTTTGGATTTTCACATTAGGGATGCTTAATGGGTGAATATAATGCAAATATTCTAAAATATGAAATTCAAAAAACTTATGGTCCCAAGCATTTTGGATAAGGGATACTGAACCTGTACTTAGTATTTTTACTAAGTATTGAAGATCCCTTTACTAATTTAGGAATGAAGGAATGTATTACATGCAATGTCATGTGCGTTTAGCAAACTTTGATTAATGAGTCTACAGTTTTCTAAGCACCGTCATCAGGCTCAAAATTAAAAGGGAATAAAGAAATGGTTTCTGCCCCGGAATGGCTCCAGACAGCTTGGGAAACAGATATAAACAGGTTATTACAATACAGTCTGTAACCACTCTATTAGAAGCATGTGCAAGGTGCGAAGGAAACATAGAGAAGAAACCTCCTAAGGGTCAGAGAAGGCTTTGTGGAAAAGTTGATGTTGAGGCTCAGTCTTGAAGTGAGTATGGGTAAGTGTGCCAAGTAAATAGGGTGAGAGTTTGGGGAGGGGTACGGTATGCTAAGAGGAGCATGTGCATAGACACATCTGGAAAGCGTGGTGTGTTCATGGAACCACAATATTTGGGTATGACTGAAACTTAGAGTATGCTTCTGCTGTCTTATTTCAGCAGGTCCTGCTGATTTTATCTTCAAAATAATATCTTGAATTCATCCACTCTTTTCCATTGCTGCTGCCCTCCCTTTCACTATTGCAAACCAAGCCACCATTATCACCTATTCTTGCCCTCCTTCCAATCCATTCTCCATGTATCAAGAAAAGTGACTTCTAAAATGTAAATCAAATTGTGTCACTCATCTTTTTACATTGCAGAGTCTCCGCCAGAACCTTAGCTTCTTTCTCCAACCTCAATTCATGCCACTCTATCCTTTCTATAGGGTTCTAACCACAATGTTATTTTCTGTTTTTCTAACATAGCAAGGTCTTTCCATTCCCATTGCATTCTCATTGCATAGATTATTCCCTTTGCTTAAAAGAAATGCATTTTATACCATGACCCTTTATGCAAGAAGAAAGTTTCATAAAACAATATATACCTCATAACGTGTATATATCCTTTTCTATTCTGAACTACATTTTTCAAAAACTGGTGGTTGAGACTCATGAATTTATTTCTCACTGGCAACCTACAATTTGAAAAGTTTGTGCTCCAGTTCTCTATCTCAGTCCCTTGTTTGCTTCTGTCATGACAGTTGTAAGAGTTAGTAGTTATTTTATTGTTTTGTCTAGTTTTCGTGTATGTTTCCTCTGTAAGCTTCATGAAGACAGAGAACATGTCTTATTCAATGTTATTTCCCCAGCACCGGCAAAGTGCCTGGAACATAGAAGGCATTTAATACGTATTTGAAGAATGAGTACCTGATTATCTCTGTTGTGATGTCATATAAAATTTATAATTTCACTGAATGAGATTATAATTTTAAAGTTATAAGATGACACGGTAATAGTGGGATGGATTAAAGTTCCAGCCCCCCCATTCGTGTGACTAACTCTTGGCAAGTTAACTAATCTGTCAAGTGTAAGATGATGGTATTGATTCAAAGTTTACAGGACTGTTGCAAGGATTAATAATGATAATGATGAAGATAATAATAACTACTATTTATGGGATACTTCACTTATACCATGTAGTATTTTGCTTAACTTTACAGGGCTACTGATAAAATCTAATGAGGTAATGTTAACAGAAAGTGCTCAGTGTCAAGAACGTGAAGGGTCTGTGATTTTGCTCTTCCATTTAGCCTACCACAGTTCCATGGATGGTGGCAGGAAACATAAGACCCTGGAGTGAAAGAAAAGGATTTTGTTATTCATAGCATTAGCAGTAATTGATACCAGAGTATCAAGAATTTTTTTTTGTCAGTTCCCCAAGCCCCTCTTTTTCCCACAGCACAATGTGAACAGGGTCAGATGATACCTCCAAAAGCAGTGTGACGTGTTACCAGAGAGTCTGGTATGTTATGGTTATGTTACCCTGAGTCTTTTATAATGAGCAGTAAGCATGCCTGACCTTTGCTCTGGAGTGAGGGAGTATTTCTGTTTTACAAATCTGTTTGCTATACAAATATCCTTGAAAAGATAGTCCAGAACAAGGCAGTTTGTGCCTTGTTTTCAAGACATGCAGAAACGTGAGTCCGATGAAGATTTGTCTCTCAACACTAAGCACAATGGTATGCTATGCTTAGTGGTGTGCACATATGGTATATAATACTTGATATTTTCATCTCATTTAATCTTCTCAATCATACCATGATATTTGTATTATCTTTATTTTATAGAGAAGGACACTGAGATTCAGGAAGATGGAAGAAATAACCTAAGGTCACATAACTGAAATCATAGCGTTGAAATACTATTGTACTCCTGTAATATGCTGAAATTAAAAAAAAAAAGAAAAAGAAAAAACAAAAAAAGGAAATACTAACTCAGCTGTTTGCTTCAAATCCAGAATTCTTCTTATTATACAGAATAACATTTGTAAAATAGCCAGCACTATGTCTGACTCAGAAACATGATGACAGAGTACAGATTTGGTTTCCTTTCTTTCTTTCTTTCCATTTATGTTTCTGCGTTAAGTTTAAATTTGGCTGGTTCATTTTATTTATTTTTCCTTTTATTAATAATTGTGAAATAATTTCAAACTTACAAAAAAGTTGTGATAATAGAACAAAGAACTCCATATCCCCTTTATCCAGATTCACCAATCATTAATACTAACATTTTGCCACCAAATCATCATTCTCTTTATATCTATCAATATAATTTTTTTTCCTGTATCATTTGAGAGTAGGTTTCAGATATCAAGATCCTTTACCTCTTAATATATAATCATTTATTTCCTAAGAACAGGCTTATCCTTATCTTACCCACAGTACACTTATTAGATTCACATACCGTTGATATAGTACTTTAATCTGCAGTCTGTATTGCAGTTTGTTGATTTCTCTTTCCAGGATCATGAATTGCATTTAGTTGTCATGTAACTGGTGCATAAGTGGCCTTAAGCTCGCCTTAACTTACAGCCACATAACTTGATAGAGGAGACACATTGCTAACAGTGACTAGGCGGACAGACCCCCTTCACTCTCCTGGTGAGTTTTATCATCAGATTTCAGATGTGGCCTCAAGAAGCAATTAAACTTGTTGACCAATTGTTGTCATTAGTCCCAAGGTAAAATATTTATGTTGGGAAGATATTCATCCACATTAAAGGGTACAGCAGGACTGATTTATGTCAGTGTGTACTGTAGTTTGCTGCTTACTTAATTCTCACAGACCCACCTCATTCAATTCTGCCTAAGACCACAAGTTGTACATAGAGCCATGCTAAATTTCTTTTATTACAGATAATTAGTAGTAACTTGCCTCCCAAATCGTTTGAGAATTTCTCTTCTGAACCCCGAAGTTTCAATTGTTACCTCGTTTGCTTCTTTTTTTTTTTTTTTCTTGGAGTTTATCCAGACGTGTTCCTAAGGAAAGTTTCTGTAAATGTGGGAGAGTTTCTGTATTGGCTCTTGGTGGCAAACCTACAGAGCCTAACCTGGGTAGTATTAAAGAGTTAGAAGTGAGAAATAACCAGGGGTAACTGACAGTTTAAGTAATTTAAGATCTGCAAGAGTGATTGGTAACCTTCTAAGAATTTTAAGACTCATAGTCTGTGGACTGTGTTATATGGATAAAAATACAGAGCTAATTTTCATAAGATGTCAGTTTTGCCACCTATGTTTGGTTGCAAAAGCATATGGATTTCTTTTTCATTAGCAAAACTAGGATTTTTATGCAGTTACCACAGATTTTGATCTTGCCTGGCAAGTTTAGCTCTTAACTGAATTTAACACTGGTCTAGAGCCAGACTGATAGGATATTTTTTGGCTTTTTGCTCAGTATATGTGTACTAGGGGTAGGAATCCTGTTTGCCTATGTGCCAGGGAAGCAAATGGTTGAGGACTGCTGCAAGCTAATTGATTAATGTGCTTTCATAGTAGATGTTCTGGGAGCCAAAGATTCTATTACAATAGAATCTCTGATATTGGGTTTCCAAATCTAAAGCTTAGAATTGTGCTTGGTGCACCGTAAGCACTCAACACATATTAGCCATTCTTATGTTATGTATTTAGAATCTCTGGTCTTAGGTTCCCAAACCAGACCTGGCAGGAATGGATTTTCACTTTTGATACAGTCTTAAGAAGTGCTCCCTGTTTTCAACCTCAGATTTATTCCTCATTCAATTGTGTTATTTAGTTTATTTCTTAAGCACTGTGGCTAATATTTTGTTGATTTTGTTTTCTCTGTTAAAATTTTCAGGTTGACTGTTGTAGTCTCCTTTTATTATTTTGTTTTCATTAACTTTTTAGTTTATTTTGTAAAACTTTTTCTTTCATCAGTTTGAGGCCTTAAGTAGTTATAAATAGTCCCTTCTATACCTGAGCTAGTCCTAGATGAAGCCCAAGGCCAGGAGAAACAGCTTTACCTGAAGGGGAAAAAGAAAAGAAACCTTGAAGCTAAGGAGACCTATAGACCACTTTCCTATCTGAGAAAGCTCTAAATCCAACCTCTGAGACAGTTAAAGAAAGTTGTATTATTTCCAGAATAATTCTGAACCTATGAGAATGTAGGTGAATTAAAAAAAATGCTCTCTAACATTTGACCACTTGAAATGGTTCTCAATTTTTTTCTTTTTTTTCAGCGCCACCCATTTGAGAGAAAGATGTACCACTAATTAAAAATACTCACTAGTCTGAGCATTGTTAAAGTAGGAGGCTACTACAGTCTTCCTAAGCCATGGTTCTTAAGCCTTGTCTGCAGACTGGAACCACCTGAGAAGCATTTAAAAATGCTTAAGCCCAAGCCCATTGGTGTGGGATGGGACGGGTGCCTTGAAGTTATAAAAATCATCAGATGATTCTGATGTTCATCCAGGCTTGATAACCGCTATCCAAGGGCAACCTGGAGGCAGAAAGGTATAATGCAGTGTTAGAATCAGCTGGGGAACTTTTTAACATCCTGCTGCCCAGGTTGTACCTTGTACTAATTAAATCAGAATATTTGCACATGGGAATCAGGCAGCGTTTTCTAAAGATCCCCAGAGTCTTTCCAACGTGCAGCAAAGTGTGAGAAACACTGGTGTAGTGATTAAGAACATTGACCATGGCAGACTGTGGTTTAAATCCAGTTTTTCCTCTGATAGATTTGTAAGTTCCCTGTACCTCATCTGTAAAATTATTGAGCCATTTTATAGATTTGTCTAGGATTCAATGAATTAATACATGTAGAGTGCTTAGAATATGCTTAGTATTTGGTATGTTACATGCATGCAATAAATACTAGCCATTACTATGTTATATTAGAATCTCCGAGGGCAAGGTATTTTGAATCCCTCTTTTCCCACTACCTCTGCTCGAGACTTTCTGGTGTGGCGAACTTATCATCCATTACCCTAGGCAAATGGTTTGGCCCTATGTGAAGTTAGATAAACAGAAAGCATACATATCTGAGCCATACTGCTTAATTTTCAGTAGGAATTCCCTAAAAGTATTTTTATACAGTTGTGGTTTGGTAAAGAAAAAGTTCTCGTTTTTGCAAAATAATGCCTGCCTATTGTAAAGAATTAAACAATACAAACAGGTGCAAAGAATTTTTTTAAAAAATCCCCCATAATCACTGTTGTTAACATTGATTGACTTTTATTCTTAGATATATTTCTATGCAGATACACAGGCAGAAAAAATGAAGGAAGATAGGAATGAAGTCTAGATAGATACACTTTCTATAAGAACTGGGCTGTGTTGTAATGAATTTTTTTCAGTTTTATAATGGAAAATGTCCAACAAAGTATAATAGTGTTATGATTCCTCATGTACCCATTACCAGAATGCTGTTTTATTTTTATTTTTTTTTCTTTTCATTTTTTTTTTTTTATTGTTTGTTGTTTATAGGGGTACAGGTGTTTAGGTTACGTATGATGCCCTTGCCCCCCTTCCCCCCAAGTCCCAGTCCCAAGCGTGTCCATCTCTCGGAGGGTGCGCATTGCACCCTTTGTGTATGCATATATCCGTCCCCTCCTCCCCCTCGCCCCTCCCCCTTCCCCCTCTCTCCCTACCCGACATCCAATAGATGCTATTTTTATATGTACACTTACGTGATGTAGAATGCTGTTTTAAATAAAAAATATTAAGTATAGTTTTGTTTGAATTCAACAAAAGAGAGACCAGAGTACAATTCAAAGAATTACTGATGTATTTCCTAAATGAGGACTTTACAGATAAGAAAAGAGACTGCAAAAAACAGTTTGGAGGGTTTTTAAAAAAAACTTGATGTTTCAAATTTAGACAGTATCAGCCTGTGCCTTGAGAAGTGAGAACATTAGATGTATAACTTTCCTCTGTCTTCACCAATATGTGTTGGATTAACTTAGTTTGTAGGATTTATAGTCTGTTTATTAACCATATCTGCACAACTTCTCTCCTACTCATTTTATATTGAATTGGATAAAATGCTTACCACCAGTCTTTTTCCTGATATATGGATTAATTGTCTGGATTTCTTTTTATACAGATTTTTCAGAAAGGGCTCATGGTACTTTATTTTTTTTTTAACTTTGCTTTTTTTTTTTTTTAAGAAATCATGACTTCTCTGATAAAATAATCCTAGAAGTGTCACAAGGAAGTTTAATCATTAGAAAATTAACATATTTGTAATAGTGTCAAAATAGATTTAGAAATAATGTCCAAGTCTTTTTCGCTTGTATTTTTAGAAATAAAGGAATAACATTGTTTAGTTTTGACTTCAGATTTTCTCTTCTGGTACCATAGATGCAAATGCACAGAACAATCCCAATGTTGTCATAAAATTTTTGTATGTTGGCAACTAATTCAAATTAAAAAACAACAACTCAGCGGTTGAAACAGACATACCAGTTTGCAACTTCTCTGTTAGATGAATCTATTCATATGTAATATCATTACTAAATTATCTACTTGAACCAGATTATGATCTTTGTGATTAGGTAACATAGCTACACAGTGAAGTACGTTTATTTCATTTCCCATGGAGTTTTCTTGATTAGGTGCTTTATTTTTGAAATTTAGTAACTTAACCAGGATGTATCTCAGTGTCGAATTTTCTGTGTATTTTCCTGACATGATTTATTTTGATCTGTAATTCTCTTTTTTTATTGAACTAGTTAATCACAGGGAAGAATAGAGTTAATATATATATACCCACCACCCACCTTGAGAAATAAAATGTTACAAATACTATTAAATTCCCCAGGGTACCCATCCCTGAAGAGGTAATGTCTATCTTGAAATTGGTGTTTATGAAACCTGTGCATGTTACTCACTACCTATGAATGTATCACTAAATACTATTTTGCAAGTTATTAAATTTTATATAAATAGTATTGGACTGAAATTATCTCTCTGCAGCTTGGGTTTTTTGTTTGACTCAATTTTTTTTTTTTTTTTTTGGAGACAGAGTCTCGCTTTGTTGCCCGGGCTAGAGTGAGTGCCGTGGCGTCATCCTAGCTCACAGCAACCTCAGACTCCTGGGCTCAAGCAATCCTTCTGCCTCAGCCTCCCGAGTAGCTGGGACTACAGGCATGTGCCACCATGCCCGGCTAATTTTATATATATATATATATATATATACATATATGTATATATATGTATATATATATATATATATATTTTTTTTTTTTTTAGTTGTCCAGATCATTTCTTTCTATTTTTTAGTAGAGGCAGGGTCTCGCTCTTGCTCAGGCTGGTCTCGAACTCCTGACCTTGAGCGATCCACCTGCATCGGCCTCCTAGAGTGCTAGGATTACAGGCATGAGCCACTGTGTCCAGCCTTGTTTGGCTCAATTTTTAAAGAGATTTATCTATATTGATGCATGGAAGCCTAGTTCTTTGATTTTACTGCTGCATGGTATGCCATTACAGTAATGTACCACAATTTAAATTTGGTTCTTTATTTCATGGAAGTTTTTCCTTTTATTGAATGTGTTTTGTCTCCCATCACCTTGTTCACATCCCTGATTTCAGCTGCCACTTGTGAGAACAATTCCTGTGTGCTTCCATTAACCTATTGCTAACAGCACCTTGTCCTTTCTGAAGCTTGCTGGTCCCAGCATATACTTAGCTCTGGTGTGGTGGAGTTATTTTGGATAGAGAATTTTGGTAGACATTGTGTATGCTTCTTAGGGGGTACCATGGAAATTAAGCCCCCATTGCCTGTATTCAGTGGCCTTGGTGGCATATGTATTAACTTTTCCTCCTTCCCTCTCACTCTTTTCAGTCTATCACTTCTGTCCTTGGGAACCATCTCCCAAATAAACTACCTGCACACAAGTCTTTTTCTCAGGCCCTGCTTTTGAGGGCGCCAAAGCAGATATCTATAGATACTTTTTATTATTCTAAGGTTCTGTTGATTTATCTCTGTGGCTTCTGATAAGTGGGACCAAATTAGGAACCTTACCAAATAAGTCTGCTGCATTCTGCCTCAGTATCTTTTGTACCTTTTCTTGGCTATCTCTTTCAATGTTTGTGGCTTTGGGCTTTGTCTGTTTATCCTTATGTATTTGCTGCTGGAGAACCGGTCTACCTTTCTTCCTGTCTACCTGTTTGCCAGTCTTCCTTCTTTTTGGATTTTAGGGACATCAATTTTCCTGAAGTTGGATAATTTTGACTTCAATCTTATTGTTCTCTGATTATTAATCTCTGTTCTTTAAAATCTGCATTCTATGATTATTGTAGTCCTGTGTCATACTTTTATTTTCTATTACAACTATTCTCTTCCTTTGTATTTCTTAATTATTCTATGGTAAAAGATGTTTATTTAATTTTGAGACTCCTTTTTTAATCTCACTCTCTTGTTTTTTCATCTTGTCTTTTATGTCTTGTTTACTGTATTCACATTCTCAAAAAGTTCCAAATCCCAGAGCATTTGTGAAGAATGTCTTTGTATTCATTGAGTTATATTCTGGGCAGAGTTCTTTGATCTCTTGTATACCACATTCTTTCCATTCTGTCTTTCTTTCGGTCTATACCTCCCTTCCTCCTTCCCTCTTCTCTCTTGCTCTGTTTCTTTCAGTTTGTTTGCCTATTCAAAAAGAAGATAATGGCCTCTTCTTTTTCTTCTTGCTCATGCTTGACAGCTCTGCCCAGACTTTCTGTTTGTTCACAAATTGTGTGGGCAACTCCTTCACTCTCCATGTCCCATTTGTTCTTGGCTCACCTCGCTTTTGTAGTTGCAAAAATATAAACTCTGAGCTTCCCATTCCTCTTTTGTCTATCCAGTAGGTTGTGGTGACCTGTGCACATTATTCCTGAACTCTGACTTGACATATTAAATTTTTGCTAACTGGCCCTGATACTTTTCATTCTTCCCATAAAAATTCCTCCTGATTCTTACTGCTCACATAAAACCATATCAAGGTTTGCTTCCTATAATTGGGGAATGTGTTGCTTTTCCATTGGGAAGGTCCTCAGTGTGCTACCCTAGAATTTTTAGGGTACTTTCCAACTTGAAAAGTGTCAGAATTCACTTCTTTGTTTTACTCATTTTTTCCCACAGCTCTGCAGCATCTCCCAATCACAAGGAAAAAAAATAATGGAATTTATTCAATTCGTTTGTGTCTAGATTTGGGGTATTAATGAGATTGTTAATTCAATTCTATGACTTCTGATACATGAGGACCAAGTTAGCCTCACCAAACAGGGCTCTTCCATTCTGCTCTAGAATCTGTTATGTCTTTCCTTGACTATCACTTTTGAAGTCTATGACTTTGGGCTCTGCCTGCCTTATATATTGGCTGCTGGAGCACCACCTACCTATGTATTTACTGTCTACCTTCTTTCCTTCCTTTTCTTTTTAATTTGATATTGGTTGTGGGAAATTAATGTATGAAGAAGCCTTCATTTCACTTCTTTGTCCCAGAAGACTTTCTCTTTGGGTATTTTTTTTAATAGTGGGAAAATACACATAAAATTTGTCATCTTAACCATTTTTAAGTGTACAGTTCAGGGGCATTAAGTATATTCTCGTTGTACAACCATCAACACCATCTATCTGCAGAACTCTGTTCATCTTTCATAACTGAAACTCTGCACCCGTTAAACAAGACTCCTCATTCCCCCTAAACCCTTTCTCTTTTGTTTTTTTAAATTTATATCATATAAGAATGTTTCTGTGCCTTTTGTAAAACTACTGTTGAAATTACTATTTTGGTATTTGTATCTTTGTGTGAATAAGATAACTTAGTCTTAGAATTACTTTTAGGAAAAGTTTGTTCCTTCTGACTTGCTGGATTACTAGGGAAAGCATGCTATGCAGTTAGATTCCTTTTGTATCTAGGTTGCCAAGAAGCACAATCATTATCTTGAGCTTAGGTTTTCTGGTGTAATTTTATACCTCCACTTTATTTTATGTGCTTATTAGACTTCTCAGAGCTTCTTTGGAGCAGATGAAATATGATAAAAGAATAAACAATTTTTAAGTAGTTCTTAGTTTAACTAAAGGAAAATTCTCTGAAAGAGAATTTTTTGTGTGTTGTTCATTTGAATGTAAGCATTTTATTACTACCTAGTTCACAACTGTTTTGTCAGAGGAAATGCTTTGAAATTGATCTACATCACTAATTTTTTTTTCCAGCAGAGTTATTATAGTTGAGACAGGCAGAAAATCTTGGTTATGGATAAGTTTGATGTTATGTCCAAAGTAAACTAAAACCTTTTAAAGGGAGAAGGAAATAATGGTTGTTATAGGCTTATCATGACATATTTTTTTAATTCTCACAAGAGACCTCATTTATTATTTAGTAGGCTTATTATTCCCCATATTTCAGCTGTGAAAACTAAAGGTCATTCATGTAAAATGACTTTCCCAAGGTCTCTCAGCTAGTAAAAGTGGAACTGGAATTTGGATCCCTTTTTTTCTAAAAGAGATTATAGAACCTTTATTACTTACGTCTCCTACTTGGCAGAAACATTTCATAGTATGAACTGTTAATAGCCTCATTCTATAAATATTTACCCTTTTCTGGGAATATATCCTAAATAACTTTTGGGGGGATGTAATTCCTAAGGATTAGAAATTTAAAAATAAAGATTGTACCTTGAGATTTAAACTTAAAAATGAACTAGGCCAAAGCAGAAATGTACAAAGTATCTTAAAGATAAATGATAGCTCTAGGTCTGAAAGTTTTGGCCATTTTTTACAGTTAATATTTGTGAAATTCAACAAATGATTTCTGTTGACAATAGGAGAGTGTTGTTATTAATCAGGATGTCAAATAAATTGAATTATGCAACATATGCCCTTTTGGATCTGGCTTTCACTTATAATGCATTTGAGGCTCATTTGTGTTAAGTGTGTCAATAGTTTATTATTTTTATTGATAAGTAGTATTCCATTGAATCTAGAACAAATATGTCAATAAT
Organism: Indri indri; assembly: GCA_004363605.1. Taxonomy (NCBI): domain Eukaryota; kingdom Metazoa; phylum Chordata; class Mammalia; order Primates; family Indriidae; genus Indri; species Indri indri. The sequence goes on along the minus strand of RJWJ010005554.1, from coordinate 31,616 downwards.
CTTGCCTTGTTTTGTTCTTTTTGATTTTTAGCTTTCCAGAGTGTTGGATCTTCCACCAGAAAACTTGATCAAGTCAATATCTGCAGTTCCAGTTTCCAAAAAAGAGTTAAGTATAATGTGTTTGTAACAATCTAAAATGTTGCTGACTTCGATATACCAAAAAAAAAAATTTTACAGACTAGTCCTTGAAATTATTATAACAATAAGATATGATCCATTACATTCAAACTATTATTCCCTTGACTTAAATAATAAAATCTGTATTTTGGGTATTCTGGTAGGGCAGATTATATTATGTTAATTATTTGTATGTTTATGCAAGTAACTATAATTATGGCAAAGTCTTTGGAAACGAGGTTCAAATTTAATTCTGTAATAGTAAACATTAATAAAAGAACTAAAATTGTAGTTAGAACCTCAGGGTTTTTGAAGGGATGTTAAAGACCGTACAACCATCTGATGCTTGAATATTGTGGTACTATACTTACCTGCTAGGTTTTTTTGTGTTTCTGTTTTTTGAGTTTCCATTTGAGGACTCCTAGTGGTAGAGAACTATTGGTCAGGACTGCATACAACCTATAGTTGCTTTTTTGGTTGCAGGAAAATATGTCTCTCTTTGTGAGTTTGGTCATCCTAATTGATACTTGTTTACTACTTGGGTAGAAAACTTCAATACTTGGATAAAAAGCTCTGTTAGTCAATTAATAATGACAAGAAATTAGCTATATGGTAGGCATTTAAGTCCTAAGCTTTGAAAAGAAGTAAAGATATAACCATCAATGCAGTTTATGTCCTTGTATTTTGTTCCTTTAATTTTGTCAGGATTTAAGATAGAGTAGGATGAATATTCTTGTTCCCAGAATAGGACAAAGAAACAAGTGGAAGAGAAAGAGAGACTACATTTGGACTTGCAGTAAAAGAGAGCACCTATAAAATGGCCTTCTGCAGTTTCATTTATGTCAAGTTTCAAGAACAGAGGCAACTACTGACCAAGGGGATCTCATATATAAATTGATGTGACCTTCCGAACCAGTTAACCTATTTCTTAAAATCTATAAGTGACACTCTGCATAATAAGGGGAATGTTTCAGTTTTGTTTTGTGTTCCAAAGGCCTTTAAGAAGCTGAACCATCTTGGCCCATCTTCTGCATATTAAGTTTGCATAATACAACAGGAACCTTTACCTCTACTGCTTCACCATAATAAACCAGGTTTCCTTTACAGTACTAAAATTAAGCCTAACTGTTCTATATTTCTAACTTTATTCTAGGGTGAATTCTCATTTAATACTGATTATAGTACACAGAAATAACAACTTTGTTATCAGCTAGCAGCTGTTAAGTCTATGGATTTCATGCTAACCAACACCCAGCAACTCCTCAGACATAGTGGAAAAATAGCTATTGCTTTTTAAACTTTTTTTAAGTTATAAAAAAATGAAAGTAGAGGGACTAGTTTGATGAACCCTATGTGCCCATCACCCCCCATCATCTATGCAGGACCAGTTTTGTTGCATTTATACCCCTACTCACTCTCCTTGTCCAGATCAGATTATTTTGACATATGCTGCTTTTCATAGCTTAGATATTACGTCTTTTTTTCCCCCTCTCTCTTCTTTTAAGAGACACTGTCTTGCTATTTTACCCAGGCCAGTCTTGAACTCTTGGGCTCAAGTGATCCTCCTGTCTCAGCCTCCCAAGTAGCTGAGACTGTTACATCTTTTTAACGAATTTCTTTTTTAATTTGTTTTTCTATCATAAAGCCAAACAGATAATCTCCTTAAGGAAATTCAGGAAAATACAGAAGAATAAGAAAAGAAAAAAGTCCCCAATAGTCTTAGCACAGTAAGACAACTGATTTTAGCAGGTTAGTGTATTTTTTATTTTTTTCTTTGAATGTTTTTCAGCTTTAAAAAAAAACCAGAATAATGTAGGATTTTTGAACCCTTTTCCGTTGACGACATTCTTTTTTTGTAAATACCACTTTTAACAATGTAATATTCTAACATTCACCTATTGATGAACATTTAGATTGTTTTTACTTCTGACTTTATGCATAATTCAAATGTTAGTATCATCTCTTTAAATAGACAAAGCAAAAGTTCCTTGTGGGTGTATAATTAAAAGCTCCACAAAGAGAAAACTACAAAGTAGGTCAAGTCTAGTTTATCTCCCTTACCTCCCTGAAGCATTTTCTTCTCTCTTAGGCCTTTCTTACTGGCAAATTACCCTCTGCATAATTTCAGAATTCATGTTTTAAATATTCTTTGTTTAATAGGTTGGTGTTAATTGCTATTAATAGGCTAAAAGTGGGCTTTTTTTTTTTTTTTTGGTCCTTTTGCCACAGAAGTAATTGGCAATATTTGTGATTCCATTGAGATAATACAGTTTTTAAATTGGATATTTATTATTCATTATAGATGCCTTGTACTATTCATAATTTTAAAAAAACTACAGAAAACCATGTGACTTCTTTGTGTTTCTGGCATATTTGAGAGCCATGCTATGGGTTTGTGGTCATAGTAAAGCTTTTATAAAGTTTCTTAGCTATGCATCAAAAAATCGTAATCTAATTTTTGTTCAAATCTGTATCATTTTAATTAATATTGCTGTTAGGGCACTAATTACTTGTTTTTGCTCTTATTACTTTTTATTTTCTTTGGTTTTTAAAAATCTTTGTATGTTTCTTAGTCTTGTCCTACTTTGTATATTATTCCCATTTTATTAAACTAATTTCTTCAGTTTCCCCCATTATTTATTGGCACAAATACTTGACTATACCTGTCAGAGTCCTTTGTTAAACCTCATATGAGTTTACACAATTAAAATTAACTTTTAGAAAATTGAATTGTCATGTATTTGTTAGAGAATAGTTTTAGAAAAGAAACAAAGGAAACAGTTTGCCAACCAAGTTAGTATATAAAGAAGTACAGAAAAAATAATTCCCTAGGGGTCAATACTGGTATTATTTAACATTTTTGTTTAACACCAGAACTAGGATTAATATTATTTATAACAGGACTTTATTTTTTAGCAACACTAGGAAGTAGGTATCATTATCATCACCATTTTACTGAGGTACAGAGGGGTTAAGCAACATACCCCAAATCATGTAGACACTGATTGGCAGATGAACTTGTGTCTGTGCTTCTCGTTTGACCGTCAGTAGATGAGTTTGGGTTGATACGTGTAATTCACACAAGGCTGCTGGATAATGGATTAAGGCTCGGGAAAATTCTTAATGGTCATTATAGACTAGGTTTTTTAACGTGATGTGATGTTAACCAGAAGTCACACAGGAATTTTTAGACATTTCCCTGAATTTTATGAGTGATATAAAGGAAGTCACTTGTGCCCCCTCCAAAATATGCCTTTTTATGCCAGCGACAGATGGACTGAGCAGATAGTGTTTCCACCTACTCACTCCGCCCATAATCTTATTCTCCAGTTCCTTACTAAAACATCAGAAGATGTTATTGGGGGTCAGTTATATAGATGTTTGTATGTAGATTGAAAAAATTCTTTTACACCTTGAACTATTTCAAACCTACAGAAAAATTCATAGAGAATAATATAGTGAACACTCTTCATTGATCACTTTCTAAATTGTCAAGTCTTTTTTCCAAATTTACTTTGTCTTTTTTTTTTTTTGGCAGGGAAGAGGGGCTTTTAATTTTTCTTTTTAGAAATAAGACATAACAGATACTGTCGAAGTTACTGATACATGCTTCTTTATTCCATTCCATACCTTCCTTTCCCAAAGATAACTGATTTTATGAAACAAATGATTTATTTTCACTAACTGATTGCTTTGTGTTTCTGTTTTTGCGTTGTTTCTTCACCAACCCAATGAAAAGGACAAGTGGCAATGTCTATCTCTTTAACGAATTACAGAGTGTTAAGAGTGATATTCATCTTTCTTCTCATGCTAAAACTCAAATTACAACATTTTAAAAATATGTCATTTGGAGGTCAGTTGCGGGATGGGGAGGCTCGAATTAGAAGCAAGCATTTGGAGTAGTAGAGGAAGCATTGTAGAGGAGACCTGGGCTTTTTTCTGAGTCTGCTTATTAGTTGCAGTCAGGTTTTGGAGGAGATATTTAACTTGCCAGACATCAGTTTTATGTAAACTAAGGTGGCTGTTCTGCCTATTTCACAGAGATATCATAAAGCTACAATTAGATCATAGAAGAGCAGGGATTTTATAAGATGATAAGAGAAAGTTCTAAATAAATACAAGGTGATTTCTAATTTCCTTGGTTTTAACTTTGAAAGCAGATAGAACCATAACACCTTCTTTCGATAAAAATTATGTTGATGTGGAGAACCAACCCATAGTGAATAGTCTTTGTTATACTAGTTATGCTTTTAAGGTAACAACAGCTCTTTCCCATTTCAATGTCTGTCTTTAGAGAAGTAGCTGATTTTCAGCTTTCTGTGGATTCTTTATTGGAAAACAGCAGTGACCATTTGAGACCAGATATTCAAGTTCAAGCCAAGAAACTGGCAGAGAAGGTAACTTAGCACTATTATCTCTTTTTGACATTATAATAAACTTAATATTTTAAAGTAAAAAATAATCTGTGGCAATCTCAGCCATGATAATGAATTTAATAGTGTTTCTTTGTTCAAGGCATTTTGGATAATATAATTTAAATTCATTTTAGCCATGTACTATAAGGTTACAATTTTTCAAATTAGTTATAAAGCATTCCTCTTGAGCTGACATTGTTCAATTTTTTGATTAACTACTTACAGGAGGACTGAAGTGTTAATTAAATTTACAGATTAACGCTGGATGGACTTTTGAATTTAGGAGAACAAACTTGATAAATTAGAGCAGTGAGTTGCAATTTTTAAAATGAGTTTTTGAGAAGATGAGCATTAAAATTTGAGAAGAAATGATTAGATGTAAATAGAATCATGATTACAGAGAAGAGGTGGTTGGATGATTTAATAAGCCTCTTTCATTTCTAAGTACTATGATGGGTTTGATATCTAAAAGAGGAATCGAAAGGATTGTAAAGAATGACTAAATCTAAATTGTTACTGTAATACCCTTAGAAAAGGCATATGTTGGAGAAGGATTTTTTTATTTAGATAGGGTTATTAACATGTAACACAGAGGAGGTATCTGGGAACTCTGAAGAATTCGAACAATGAAAGTCACTGTCATAGAAAAAGATGTTTAATTAAAGAATGAGTATGATAAAGGAGCTTTGGTAGCTGAGTAAATATTTATTTGATCACAAAGTCACTCCAGATTTCTATGAGGAAGTATACCAGCAGTAGAATCAGTCAAATTACAATATTTAGTCCCTTTTTCCTATTTCTTCTAAATTCTTAAAAACAAAGATTTGTGATTGTTCAGTGACAACAGGTATCTGCTGAAGAGCCATAGATGTATCAGGGGTTCTGAACATCTAATACATTAAAAAATGAAGTCATGTGCATAGAAGACAAACCATTTAAATACATCATATCTGTTGGTGCAGGTGCTTTAGTGTAAGCCCTAACCGAATGTCTTGTTCTGTGGCTCTCATGAAAGGTGGATAAGATAAAAAGTGTTCATTACATGTCAGAGTAGATAGAGTGAGGGTAGCATGATACTCCTTCTTCCCTGCTGCATGGAGAATTTGAGGGGAGGGAAAGAAGAGAGAGATTGTGAATACAGAATAGCATGCTAGTCAGGAAAAAAATGAAATGTATTTACCTAAATAGAATGACGGAACTGAAGAGATTGATTAAGTCCCAGGTCCAGATACAGTACTGTGAAAGATGATTCACCTGCTGACTTTGTAAGCCAATTTTGTAGTATTAGAACTACATTATCTCATTAAGCCTATTATGTAACATACCTATTTTATGTGGTATCTTTTCAGCTAAGATGTGATACAGTGGTGAGTGAAATCAGCACTGGTCAAGGGACTGTAAATTTCAAAATAAACAGAGAACTATTAACAAAGGTAAGAATGGGTTATTATCCAGCCATTGTGCTTTCACTCTTTGCTCTAGCCATGGTCTAGTCTTCAATATTTAAATTTATCGTGCCTCCTCTTGCCTCAAAACCTTTGTATATGCTAATCTTCCTGCCTAGAGTGCCATCCCAAGTTAACACCTACTTATCCTTCAGATCTTGATATTTCCTGGCAGTACCTTTTTGACTCCTTCATTTAATATGCTCTCATAGCACTGTACAGGCATGCACCACATAACCATGTTTCAGTCAACAATGCAACAAATATATGACCATGGTCCCATAAGATCATAACACTCTACTTTTACTATACCTTTTCTAGTTATATTTAGATACACAAATATTTACCATTGCATTATAGTTGCCTACAGTGTTCAGTACAATAATATGCTGTACAGGTTTGTAGCCTAGAAGGAACAGGCTATACCAGATAGCCTAGGTGTGTAATAGGCTATATCATCTAGGTTTGTATTAATATAAGTACCCTCTATGATGTTTGCACAATGACAAAAATTGCCTAAGGGTGCATTTCTTGGAATGAGTCCCCATCATAAGTGACACATGACTATGTGTCTGTCCTTTTCAGAACCTGTCATAGTCACTATTTTACATTCCTTTATTTGATTAATGCCTCTTGCCCTTTAAACTCTCCTTTCCATTAGGGCTGATAGCATCTGTTCTTCTCACTATTGGATTTCCAGTTCCTAGCACAATGCCTGGCATGTAGTGGGTGCAAGATAACTATTTGTTGAATGAATAAATGAAATCTATATTGAATATAAGAAAGGTACTGCTGGTTTCTGTTCTTTAGTGGCCTAAAATCTGTTGGAAGCATAAGATACATACAGAAGAAACCATGGGACAGCTTCTTCTTTTAATAAAACAATAAATGTTAAAACAAAGGTGGTTGATACGATAAGCATAAGAAAGTTCAGAGATAGAGAAATCAGGATGGCCTGGAGAGGTTGAAGAAATCTCATAGCGGTGTTGAGTCTCACTCACATGAGACATTGGAGGACAGATAATCCTGGATAGGAGGTGGTATCAAATCTTTCTTTGAGAATTTCATCTCAATTGAATTTTAAAATTTAACATAATACATACGTTGGCCTATTATTTTTAAAAAGAAATACACCCCACTGTTGGGTTGGTCAGGCTTAGTAAATGTTGCAGTCTTGAATTGAAAATAACCATAAACCCAAATTTCTAATAATATGGTCTCTTACCAAGATTATATAGTTCACAGGCTTTTGCCAATGCGTCCTGTGATTATTCTGAAGGAGAGTTAATATTTCATGCTTGTCTGTGGATTTTTGACCTTTATTCTTTTATCTTTTTTTTTAGTAAATTAATTAGCCAAAATCAGCCACACAGACAAGAAAGACATTTGTTTTGAGCTTGTTAAAAATTATCTACAACCTGCTGGATTCTTGATAACATTTCATGTCGACTTAGCAAACCACTGAGTTAAATTGGTAAAATTTGTTTTCCTCTCAGTTTCACCACTATCAATGTTTTCTTTATTCATTTTATTTATTAATAACCATTTAAAAATTTCTACCTTCCCTGGAGAGTCCTTTGATTTTCCCCTCTATCTTTCACCATTCTCTTGTTAGTTACCCTGTTTTTATCAGCTTCTGTAAGGCCCATGTTGGGAAGCTGAGACTGCAAATGTGGTAAGGCTTCTGGAACTATTGTTAGATTCTGTGGGAGTAACATCACATGGGATGCCCCTGCAAAAGGGATCCCCTTGGCCACAGCATTTACCATGACGTGGAGAATGGGCATATTCAGTGGGTGACTCTCCCATTCATCATAAAGCCAGCCCCATGTGGCTTATGTACAAAGCATGTTAGCTGTTTCATCTGAAGTGTTCCATTTGGCATTTTTTGGGTGGAGTGAGACAGTCCCTCTTCTCTGAGTAAACAGAACTTACAGTGGCTTTTATCTAGACCACCAGGCTGGCAATTCTCAGGAATAATCTCCTATGTGTCTGAATCATATACAGCCATCTGTGATTGGTCAGTAGTGAGCTATGGGTCCTGCATCAACCCAAACATGCTTTTCCATTCTGCAGCTTTTAATACCAAAGATACTGCCCCTAAATTGGTTACTCTTATAATCTATTTTAATGAAGGTTCCCTAGGAAGCTGATGACACCGAACCACAAAATAGAATGATTCCTTCACACTATACCTTCTGGTTTCAATAGTTACTTGGCTTTTCCATTCCCCATATTGACTACCTTCTTGATAACCATAGATCTCAGAGGTACTTTCTGTTGTCCCTGCATAATTTCTTCCCTAGGGGTGACTTTGAGGTTTGTGGCTTAAGCTCAGACTGACTGGAATCTGAGCTTGGAGTAGCATCAAGGTCAGACCCAGCACTTTCACTTAATTTCATGTTAGCTATTATAGATAACAATAACCAAGGAATCGAATATTTCACCTTTTTCTTATTAGTTTGTATTTCCTTATATATCCAGTCAACCAACTCCCTGGGAGTTGGATCCACCTCTAAATTCCACTGATAACTTTTACCTTTAGCAACTGAATGCAGCATGCCTGTGACTCCATTACAATACATGACCACCCAGGAATCATCATGCTCCACCTTTTTATCCTTTCTCCTCCCAAACCACGTTTCCATGTGCCAGGGCCATTCTAGTAAATCCCACTCCTCAGACACCAATTGTTTCAGAACAAACTCAAACCATTGTTCCTCTGTTCTCACACCATAACAATCATCAATACAGAAGATAACTTCTGTGACCAAATGTAAAGAGAGGGGGTTTCTCCCTACCACCAAGCAAGCAGTTCTGCAGTGGATACCAACTGGGTGTCCTCCAATTAAATTCTGATGCTATCTCCAGATAGATAGCATCAGATCCCCTAGATTGAGGGCTCAGTTCCCAAGACTGTCCCACCCTCTGTCTGACAGTAGTCACAAGTCCAGACCTCTGGAACTTCTGACCTACCAGCTTCCAGTTGGGGTTTGCACAACCCCGTCGTTGGGTTCAATTAATTTGCTGTAGCAGCTCACAGAACTCAGGGAAAGACATTTGCCAGTTTATTATAAGGGATACAGATGAAGAAATGCACAGGGCGAGGTATATGAGAAGGGACACGGAGCTTCCATGCCCTCCCTGGGCGTGGCACCCTCTAGGAACCTCCACATGTTCTGCTATCTGGAAGGTCCTAATTTACTATTTTTAAATAACTGATTCTGTCAGTTTTCTCAGTTTTTATGGAAGTAGAAATGCAACTCACCAATGTGTCCTCCGCACTTTAAACTACATGATACACAGTGATATTTTCCTTCTGTTTTCCCTGAGATAGGAAAATGTGCTGTGGTAGATGGAGTTTTTGTCTTTACAGACAGCCTAGCTAAAAGAGATGTAGTTTATTTCAAAGTAAGGCACATATTTACTTAATAATTTAAAATTTCAATGGCCATGAATTTTCATGCATTATTACAGTTAACTACAGAATTTTCTCTCACTTAAGGATGCCCACTAACTCGCTTATTAAAAAATATTCCCAAATCTTTTTCAATTAACAATGAAGCAACAAGAGTCAGGGCTTTGAAGTCAAGCCACTCTTTCTCACATGGAAATTCTCTGTTTATTGCAACCTTGAAGATCTGAATCTTAGTGTGATTTTCATTAAAGGAGCAAGGAGATTGCTCACAGTAGCCCAGTAGCTCAGTGTCACAGTAAAGATACAGCTTAGTGCAGTGAGCACCCATATCCTGAAAAGGAGTACCAAGTGTGCTTGTTCTATGTATTGTAATTCTAATAATAATTCTTGTTTGCTCAAAACCTAATTTCTTCTATGTTTGGCTTATAGCATCTGTTTTTCTCACTATTGCATCTCCAGTTTTACAGTTTTAACTGTAGTACAATTAACTTTTTTTTATACATAAGTAGAAGGAGTATACTCTCAAATAACGATAAAAACTATAGTATAGCATAACATAAACCACAAACACATTTATTATCAAGTATTATGTACTGTACATAATTGTATGTGTTATATTTTAATATGACTGGTAGTACAGTAGCTTTGTTTACACCGTCATTTTCAGGTCACCAACAGTGGTTATTTGCATGTCTAACGAATTTTTCAGATCACATCAAGAAAAAAATTCAGCCCTTTTTAGTACTAACAACAAATTAATCTCTGCTTGAGAAGTAACCGTAATGGCATTGTGAAGAACTGTCACTTTGGTACCAAACTTCCACCTGTCAGTAGCTTGCAGATGACTTTCAAGAAAAACTGTAACTTCAAATAATAATTAATTGTTAAGAGGGGAAAAAAGAAAGTATAATTTCAACCAAATAGGAAAAATGCAAACAAAACTCTATTTTCTTAGATGTGTCTTAAAAATACTCAGTGAATAACATCATTTTGCACACTTTTTTATTTGCCAAATTCAACTTTGCATGCTCTACCGAAAGTTTTAAAAAAGGGAGAGAAAGACTAATTTAAATGGCTCCAGTTCTGTTCCTGTTATTTCACTAATGGAGTTTGTGCCCATAGGCAGTGGATGCATTCAAATCACATATGGTTTCCACAAGCACATGGAAGGAATATATGATTTTAAGCACTTTTCAGCTACTGACCAAATAATTGACTAGGCAAATAAGTATTGAATGATAGCTTCCTTAGAAGTCCTGATCAGAGCCATGTAGAAATAATCAACAGAGTTAGTTGAAATGACAAAAATCATCCACAGAAAAAGATGATGATGATAGACAAAGTATCAGCCAATTAATTTGAATATTCATTAATTTGCTAAGGTGCTCTAAAAGTTGAAACCTTTGAAAGATTTCACTTCTGATTAAAAGCCCTTTATGCACCAATATTTCCATTACTGAGTATATCTTACATTTAAGCATGCATATTGATAAATAGATAGGCCTCTAGCTTATTCACCTATTGGAATATCAGGGAACTTTAGTAGCTCACTGACATTCTTTAGTAAAAAGCTTTCATCTGTGTGCCCACTAATTTAATAAATCTCCTTACTACTTACCAGGAACTATATTACTGAGATCTAAAGATAAAATGGTTTGGATCCTGGCCTCAGGAGCTTATGATGTAAAAGAAAGCATAAAAAAAATCATATGTGTAACTTGATGGACACAATAATGTGATGAATATTATTGAATATATGAAGGCATGTATAAGATGCAATCCCAGTGTAAAGAAAGGTCTTCCTTGAGCAGAAAAGGCAACCTTGAATTGGAATGAAGATGAAGAATATACCTGAAAGATACAAGGGTATGTGTTTCTAAGCAGAGAGAACAGCTTGGGCCAGAGTACAGTCAGGCAAGAATGTGGCATTGTCTGGAAATTAGCAAATGATTGAGGATGGTTTGCCCATAGGATGGCTTGGGAGGATAAGGAATTAGTGTGAAAGGCCTTGTATTTTCTGCACAAGAGTGTCAGCTTTTTCCTATAAGTTATTATTTTCCATGTTATGTATAACACAGGCAGCATGTGTGATGTGATTTGTTAGCCACACCAATGAAATGAATTTCATTTTAATAGTTGCAAAAAAAAACCTAGCACTTCTAACTTGTGATTTTTATGGATATTACAATGGGCCTTTTAACAAAAAAAATTTCATTAAAGTTTTAAAAAGTGATATGCATGTAAAGTAAAAATCAGATCTGAAATTGGTAAAATCTTTTAAATGGTAGGAATCATTGAAGGGTTTGAATAAAAACAGATTTAATTAAATATGTGTTATATAAAAAGGTAGGTGGTATTGTTTTGTTGTGTGGTCATGCATTGCTTAACAATGGGGGTACATTCTGAGAAGTGTGACAGTAGGTGGTTTTGTTGTGCAAACGTCATAATGTGTATTTAAACAAATGTAGGTGGTACACCCTACTACATATCTAGGCTATATGGTATAGCATAGCCTATTGCTCCTAGGCTACAAACCTGTACAGCATGTTACCATATCGAATACTGTAGGCAATTGTAACACAATGGTAAGTATTTGTGTATTTCAACATATCTAAACATAGAAAAGGAACAGTAAAAATATGGTATAAAAAATAAAAAATGGTACACCTGTATAGCGTACTTACCAGTGGAGGTTACAGAACTGGAAGTTGCTCTGGGTGAGTCAGTAAGTGGTAGGTGAATGTGAAGGCCTAGGACATTACTGTACACTTAGGCTACACTAAATTTATAAAAATATTTTTCTTTAGTAAGTTAATATTAGCTTACTGTAACTTTTTTATTTTATAAACTTTTTTAGTTTTTTAGTTTTTTAAGTTTTTGACTCTTTTGTAATAACACCTTAAAACACAAGCACATGTACAGCTGTACAAAAATGTTTTCTTTCTTATATCTTTATAAAATTTTATCTATTCTTAAAATTTTTTTCTTTTTCAACATTTTTGTTAAAAAACTAAGACACAAACACACACATTAGCCAACGCCTACACAGGATCAGGATCATGATTATCACGATCTTCCACCTCTACATCTCATCCCGCTGGAAAATCTTCAGGGCCAATAACACATATGGAGTTGTCATCTCCTTTAATAATAATGCCTTCTTCTGGAATACCTCCTGAAGGACCTGAGTCTGTTTTACAGTTAACTGTTTTTTTTTAATAAGTAGAAAGAATATGCTCTAATGATAAAAAAGTATAGTGTGGTAAATATATAAACCAGTAAGTCATTTATTATCATTATCAAGAATTATGTACTGTACATAATGGTGTGTGCTATATACTTTTATATGGCTGGCAGCGCAGTATGTTTATAGCAGCATTACCACAGATACATGAGTAATGCATTAAGCTACTGTGGTGTGATGGCTGTGATGTTACTAGGTGATAGGAATTTTTCAGCTCCATTATAATCTTATGGGACCACCATCATATACATGATCTGTCATTGACCCAAAACAATGTTATTTGGCATGTAACTGTAGTAGTTGTTTTTGTAGTGGTATAGTTGACAGACAAGGGTCTAAACTAGTGCAGAGGGAATAACATATTTAGGAGATAGCATATGCAGGGCTTGCAGATTAATAAATGGTTGATTATGGAGGTCAAGGGAAAAGGGTAAATGTTAGGAACTCTTAGGTTTCCGAGTTGGTTAGCTGGATGAATAGGAGTGAAGTTCATGGAAATGGACAGTGTGGAGGGAAGAGCAAGTATATTGCATTTAAAGTGACTGAGAGACATGTCCAGTCCTGACTTTGGTATGTATCAATCTGCAGCACAAAAGAGATTGTTAAGTAAGTAGTAGTCAAAGTCTTAGGAGAATGGTTTAAATCACCTGGAAGTGTAAAGAGGCTAGAAGCAAGAATGGAGCACAGAGTGCAGATGAAGGGCAGATGGTGGAAGAAGAGCCTACAAAGGAAAGTGAGAAGCAAAAGTCAGGAGAGATTGGTATCTTTACAACCAAAGAAGGAGGATGGTAGCAAGGAGAAGGAAATAGTCACTGACTAAGGTGATGTTTGAAAAGTGGTTACCCCTGGGGAAGGAGGGAAGAGACCAGGATAAGGACTTAAGGACAGATGATCAAAAGGGACTGTAGACTTTAGCCTTTTCCTAAATGTTTAATTTTTTTATTTTATAAAAAAATGGATTCATAAAGGTACTATATTACAATTTAAGCATTCAATTGAATATTGATACTGAGAACAGTTTTGGTGAAGTGGCAGAGAAAGAAGCTAGGTAGCATGTGGGTCAAATTGTCAATGGACATTTTAGAAAAGGAGTATTTCTCTGTGTATGCCTTTCCTTGTTTGTAAAAATAGTGCTTATATCTAAGGCTGTTGCGAGGATTAAACGAGCTACTGCACATAAAATGCTTAGTGCCTGGCACACAGGATGCCCTCAATAAATGTTCGATGCAACAAAATAAAAATGGATTTTGTTGTTAATATTTGCTGTGGGACTTCTGGCAATTACTTAACCTCATCAAGCTTTAGTTTCCTTATCTGTAACATATCTGCATGAATAGTTACTGTTAGAATGAAAAGACATATCTAAAAGGGCACAGAGCCCTCATAATTGTTAACTCATGTTATCACTGCTCCAACTAGCATTAGCAACAAAGGAGGTGGTCCTGCTGACAATGCTATTAAATTCTCAGTTCCGTAAATTAGAATGAACAAATTAACAACATTTAATTCCTAGTAACAAAGTAATAACATTGCAGGTTTTTTTCTATCTTTAAATTGCCCTCCTTTTATTTTTTAGACAGTGCTACAACAAGTAATTGAAGATGGCTCAAAATATGGCTTGAAAAGTGAACTATTCTCTAGTCATCCCCAGAAGAAGATTGTGGTTGAATTCAGGTGAGTACTTACCCATTTTATGTGTTGATTAATCAATCTGACTGGGCAGGTCACTGTTTTACCATCATCACTTGGGTTCTTACTAAATGATAGGTGGAAAAATTGAAAACCAGTGAGATTATATTATTTTTTATATCACATAAAACCATGAATAATATGAGTAAAAATAGATTTTTGGACCTCCAATCCAAATAATATCTAAAGATTATTATGTTTTCTTTTACTTTTTATTATTTAACAATTACTTTTTTGGAAGAACTAGTTACTCACTTTAATGTCTTAAGGCAGGGGTAAATGGTTATCATACAAAGAATTTTAAAGAAATTTGATTACCAGAGAACAAAGTCTTGTAGTATTTGTAACATATGTATTATGAGAAAAATAGCTTGAAGTTTTAATATGCTTCTAAATAGGCTTTATATATTAGTATAACTTTCAAATATGCTGTCAGTCTAATACTTGGACTGTTTAGAAGTAACCAAAAAAGAAAAAGGAACACTAAGAACTAAAACTTTCATTATACAACTGACAGGTCAACAGCTCAAGAAAATTATCAGAGATACTGTGTTTGTCTTCCTAAAAGGTGAAGAAGAGTCTTGAACTGTTCTTCCTCTTAGAAAGGAGGAACTTGCTAGAGCCTTTTGTCTTCTTAAGTATTTCTGTGGAAGATTTTTAAACATTGATATGGGAAATGTTATTTCATTTTTACTAACTAATTGTAATTTATAATCACTTTTAAACTTAATTATGAATAGCTCCTGCATGATCAGAGAAAGAGTGGGTTTTATGGTTCTGCATTTGTACTGTCTCTGCCACTTGTGTTCTTAGAAAAAGCAGACCCTCTAAGACTCAAAGTCATCGGTTTAGGATAAGGACTGATTGCTAAGTAAGCTTCTGTTCCTATGGAGGAGACAGATATTACGATGACTCTTACATTGTCAGTACACCACAATCATATTTAAAATTGAGTTTAAACATTTATCGTATCACAAACAGGAGAGGGACTTCATACAGTCATCCTCATACCAGAGAGGAACTACAGTAAGGTCATCCCTCAAAGAAAGTTGCCTGTCATTTCAGTTATCTCTCAAATAAGAAACTACTGCAAAGCTTAATACAGGGATTGGTAAACTTCAGCCCATGGGCAAAATCCAGCCTGCTACCTGTTTTTGTAAATAAAGTTTTATTGGAACACAACCATGCACATTTGTTTATGTTATCAATTAATATGTTGGCTCTTTTCAAATTGCAATGGCAGTTAAACAGAGTAGAGTTGAATTGAACTGAGTAGTTGAGACAGAGATCAGATCACCCAAAAGCCTATTAAAATATTTACTATCTGGCTCCTTAAGAAAAAATTTGCCAGTTCCTGATTAGTGTCTTAAAATAGCCACCATTTTAATACTGATGACTCCATGGGTTAGGAAAGGGGAGAGGAATGTTAAGCTCAATGGTTCTTCTACTTGCCTGAGGTCACTTATGTAACTGTGGTTATCTAGAGACTTTACTGGGGCTAGAAATCCAAGGTGGCTCATTTACTTCTCTGGCCAGGTATCTCTCTCTCTCTCTGTCTCTGTCTCCCTCCCTCCCTCCCTCCCTCTCCCTCTCCCTCTCTCTCCCCCTCTCTCCCCCTGCCCCACCACATTATTTCTCCAGCAGGGCAGCCAGACTTCTTTACAAAGGTGCTCAGGCCTCCAGGGTAGCAAAAGCATCTAGTGTTGGAATAGGCACAACATCACTTCTGTCACATTCTGTTGATCAAAACAAGTCACAAGACCCCACCCCAGATTCAAGAGAAAGAAAATAGAGTACATCTCTTAATGGCATGAGTGACAAAGAATTTGTGGCCATCTTTGTTTTCTCTCATGTCTTTAAATTGATGAAGGACGTATTGATAATGTGCCAAGGTAGGTGGGTGTCCATCATGGACTTGGACTCCCTTGGTAGGTGGTGTAAGACTTGAAGCTAACTACTGTTGCCTTTCTCTTCTGCAAACTCAGCCTTTCCTCTTTTTTTTTTTTTTTTTTAAGAGACAGTCTTGCTCTGTCACCCAGGCTGGAGTGGTGTAGTGGCACAATCACAGCTCACTGCAGCCTCAAATGCCTAGGCTCAAGTGATCCTCCCACCTCAGTGTCCCAAGTAGCTGGGATTATAGGTGCATGCCACTGTGCTCTGCTAATTTTTAAAAATTTTTCTGTAGAAATGGGGTCTCGCCATATTGCCCAGGCTGGTCTTGAACTCCTGGGCTCAAGCAGTCTTCCCACCTTGGCCTCCCAAAGTGCTGGGATTACAGATGTCAACCACTGCACCCAACCAGCCTTTACTCTTTTGTATAGATCAAATCTGCAGCAGCACAGTGAGCAGTGGTAGCCTTTCCTTTTCTTTCCTTAGCGTGATCTTCCCTACTTTTCTTTTTTTTTACTTCTCACAAATGTGAGATGCTCTTCTCACAAAACATTGGAGACCTCTGACTGGTTGCATGGGAATCTGGGAGGTCAGGGTAGCAGTTCTGACTGTTAGTAACTGATTTGGTGATCTGGGATGGGACAGTTTATTTCTCTGGTCTCTTCTTAGCTGAAAAATAAGAGTAATAGTACCTGTCCCTTCTTAACAAGATTGAGGAAATTATGTGAAATAATGTAACAAAAGACCCAGAAAAGTATCCAAATTGTAATTTATAGTGGCTACTTGGTTGCCAAAGGGATTGAATTTATGTTTTCCATTTCATTATATTTCCTTCTCAGTAAAACTATGATGCCAGAGAATGGCAAATTGATGATTTCAAGGGCCGTTTTGTCAAAGCTTTAAAGACCTAGGTAGATTCAATTCTAATTCTAGCAGAAAAATACAAAGCTCTGAAAGTTGTGGGTTTTTTTTAAAACAGATTTGATAAATACCTAGTTTTTTAAAATTCAGAGCTTACAAAAGTGTATTCAGTGAAAAGGAAATCTCTTCCCCCTCCTGCTTTCTCAGTTCTGTCCTGTGGACATCCACCATCAGTGTCTTATTTGCCCTCCTAGAGATAGTCTATGCATTTGTAAACAGACTGCATACCTTTTACATTGTTCTACTCCTTCTTTTTTTTTTTTTTAAACAATGTATCTTAGTTCCTTTAATATCAATATATCCAGAGCTGGCTTTTATTGTTCCATAGTATTCTGTTGTCTGGAGATTCTTTTCCACCCAACCCTCTTTAAATTAGCTTTATTGAGGTATAATTACATATAATATGATACAATTCACCATATTTAAACATATAATTTGAGTTTTGGCAAAGGGGTACAGGTTGTGTAACCAGCACAATTGTGGTATAAAACTGTTTTTCTGGTTTTTTTTTTTAATTGATTCTTGCTTTAATCTATATTATTTCCTTTTATTCTGCTTTCTTTGGATTTAGTTTGCTCCACTTTTTCTGGTTTCTTAAAGGAGAGACTTAGATTATTGATTTGATCCTTTTTCCTTTCTCACATAAACATCACATTACAGATTTTTCTGCTTTAGCTGCATCCCACAAATTTACTAGTAAGGCAGTAACATGGTGCAGTGCTAGGACTGCCCTTGTTTGCTCTCATTGTCTCAGATTATAGTCCTTCACTGCCTGTTGTCTAGTTTCATATATCTTTTCTGGTTTTCTGATTGTTTAAAAGCAAAAGGGGAAATCCAATCCTTGTTATTATCTTTTGGCTAGAAATGGAAGATTCTTTATTTTTTTAAGCCTGTAGAAGGACATTTACTTTCTTTCTAAATAATAATTAAAGGAACATCTGTGTAGTTCTGTAATTTTATAATTGTGTGCACATATCCATAGGATCAAGTTTTTAAATTGTAATACTCTTTAAAAGGTTATATATAAGAAGGCTTCAGAGACAGACCAAACTTTAAGCTCTAATTTTACCACTTGTTAGCTATTTTAAAGTTGATTTATCTTTTTTAATAATGAAAAACTTATAAACTTTTCAAACATATACAACACAGAGAGAGAACAGTATTAATTCGTCCCCATATGCTGATCACTCAGACTCGAGTCATCAAGATACTGCCCCATGTACTTCGTCATCTCTCTTCATTGTTGTCTTACTTCCTTCATCTGTAAAATGAGATGAGAGTACCTTACCTCACAGCTCTTATGAGTGTGAAATGAGTTAATGTGTGTGAAGTGCATAAAACTGTGCCTGTCACTGTAGTTAAATGATGGATTACAACTTCTTGAGCACACACAGTTGTGAGAAATGTGGTGATGGAGAATTTGGAGTGGTGAATCAGATTTCTCTTTATTCTGGGAGGTTTTATGCATAAATATTTTTACATTTTTCAGTTTTAATTTCTGATAAAGTAAATATTTGAAGATATTACCCATATGAAAAAAATTTCTTTGGAGTTCTCAATTTATAAGAGGATAAAGAGTTTGAGAATTGGTGCAGTATACTGAATTCCCAGTAATTTATTTTTGTCAAAATGATACCTCTGAATGTCTTCATCTTTTGCTCAGTCCTTAAATGTATCTGCTTCCTAAGTGCCACTTCCATGTATAGTACTTCTTCATGAGTCAGTTAGAGTAAGACGTTATTTTTCTGAGTTCTGATTTATCTTTGCTCTAAATTTCTAATTTTTAACTTATCTTTGCCCTAAATTACCAAAGGGCCCAAGTCCCCAATTATGTCACGGCTTGTTCATTCTTAGAACTCTTGTTTTTAGAATAAAGAAGTAACTTTTGCAATTTTTTTTGCAGTTCACCTAATGTTGCCAAAAAATTTCATGTTGGACATTTGCGTTCTACCATCATAGGTAAGTGTTTAGTTTTACAGAAAATACTAAACGTGCCTTTGGGAAAGTATGTAGTAATAAAGTTTAATGGTTTTAATACTTAAATAACAAAAGGACAAAAAAAACACACAGTTTAAATTGGTATGGGCCTAATGCTAATTAAATATTAGATGAAATGAGAAACGTTCGTTTAGAAACAGAAAAATGAAATTCATTTTAAAACCAAAAGATTAACTCAGAAACTGGTATGTGTGTTATGATTTTAACTCTCTAAAATATATATGCATATGGAGAACTGAAAGATGTAAAAAAACAAATTATATGGGGATGATAGTAACCCTCCAAATTTTTTTTGTTCATATTGTTTATTTTGTTTTAAAAGAGAAACTCAGTCTCATTCATGTGAGCACTAACTAGAATGTTCAAGACTGGAAGTCAAAACAAGTCTATTTTAATAAAGAGATTACTATATAGTATTTCATAGCTATAATGCTTTAATGTATAATATACTTTTCATTTATGTAAAATGTAACATGCAGCATCCCAATTGAAAAACTGAAATTAATATGATGTAATATTAGAACTAGAAGAGACTTCAGAGTTTATCTCAATCTAATGACTTTCTCTTAAGCATGCAAGAGACAAATTTCTACATTGGAAGACATTTAATCCATCCTTGAATACTTTTAATAATTGAGAAATTTGTACTTGCAGCATAGATTGTTACTGAAATGGGGTCAACTCTCATTATTACAAAGTTCTTGAGTGTTTTAAGAGAAAATAACAGGACTTGAAAAACATAAAAGAAATACACTGCATTGAAAAAGCTACATGAGTAAGTCAAAAGTGTAGAAGTGAGTTAATGATAGATAGGATATGATAAAGTTGTTTTGACAGGTAAAGGAAATATTTGGACCAGGAAGAGACATATTTCAGTACTTCTTTAATGTGCTACGTGTTTTCATGTATTACCTCTTTTAATTTCTCAGTAGTCCTGTTTGGTAAGTACTGTTAACTTTGGTTTATAGATGAAGAAATTCAGATACCAGAAGTAACCTTCCCAAAATCACATAGCTAGTAAATATTGTGGCCAGGATTTGAAATTAGGCAGTCCAATTCCAAAAGCCTAGGTTTGGACATTTAATTGGATTCGTGCGATAACAAGATGCTAAGAAAAAATAGGACTGTGTGGTCTGAGTACCAGCTGAAGAAGGTGATTCCCGTTGCTGGGACTTTATAGGTTGGGAAAGTCTGGAAGTAGTGAAGCTGGAAAAGAAGATAGCGTGGTAATTTAAGTCAGATATGTGTATTGGTGGGTGAGGGTTTATTTGCAGAAAACTAAATCCTGTGTTAGTAAAAGCAGGAAGGGATTTATTACAGGATATTGAGTGGTTTACAAAGTTGTTGGGAGAGCTGAAGAAGCTTTGGATTAAGCTGACATCAGTGACTCCCAAAACTGTGCCATAGAACTTAGTGATCAAGGGAGCCTCCTGCCTCTTGCAGTCACTTCCATTGCTCTAGAACCATGCTGCCACTGCTACAATCAGGAAAGTGCCACCATGCCTGCCATGCCTTCTAGATAGAATCCATACAGGCAAAGAGGCAGCCCCATAACCTGTCCTTCAGTTTCTTTGGAGGTTATCACAGAACACTAGGACCTCTGTTAGTGGTGCCACAAAAAAACAAAGACTGCGTAACTGTGCTTATCATAAAAAAATAAAAGCAACTCCCCTTTCAGATCTTACAAAGTATGTCTGATTGTCCAAACCTAGATGACTTCTGGAATCCTAACTGCAAGAAACTCTGGGAAATGTGCTTTTTAGGTTTTCAGCCTCTTTATAGAGTACAAGGGCACACTAGAAGGAGAGTGGAATAGATGTTGAACATGAAACCAGCCAGCATCAGCAGTACCAGAAAGTGAAGGCCTTAGAAATGGGAAAGGCTTGTGGAAGCTGGACTTTGGTGATTGAAAGGAGATAGAGTGAGCTATTTAGAAAAATCAAAAACACAACAGTGTGGCTTAGGTTTTTAGGGCACAGACAAATTATATATTTATTGTTACTGAGGTTTCTTTATTTTCTGTCCCTGGAATTGACTAGAATAGCAGTTACTGTAACATGTGTTCCCAACACCCATTAATAATGGTGATGAAAATTGTGAGATTCTTTGGAAGAACTGCCTTAAAAGTAATTCTTTATTCCCTTGTCATAATATAGATGAAAACAGAGTAATAAATGTTTTAGTAAAAAAGATAGAGTTGGTAAGCTTTGCAAAAAAATTTTTTGTGCTATGCTTTGATAATAGAGAAACACATGGTTCTTATGCCAAAATGGATAACAAGAATGAGAAACTGTATATTTTATTAATTACTAGGAAATTTTATAGCAAATCTCAAAGAAGCTTTAGGACATCAAGTAACAAGAATAAATTACCTTGGAGATTGGGGTATGCAGTTTGGTAAGTATGTTTGAGATTTCATTTTTCATTTCATTGTAAAGTTTAATTTTTTTCATACGCCACCTGATCATCTGGACAGAATATAGGCAGAATCCCATTGGATAAAGTAGTGCATCTTACCTATTGTTTTTTCCCTAATGGCTTTTTTTTTGTAAAATCTCTTATTCGCGTAATTTTCACCACACAAGTTTTAGGGAAGGAAACTTCACTCATTCAGAGGAAGACCTGATATACATGTATATATATATGTGTGTGTGTGTGTATACACACACACAGACACACACACACACACACACACACACATGCATACACACAAAGAATACATATATAGAAAGGGACAGAGGCTTTTGCGGTTTTCCTAAAGAAAAATAGCTTACTTTTATCAGTTACACGTAGAACTGAGTATACAGGGAAGAAGGTAAGTCTAACTATATATGCCCTTCTTAACCATAGCCCTACCATTTTTAAATCTAGTGAGGTACAGCCTCCCTGGGCCATCCTACATGAAGTAGGATCCATTATCATACCATGAGCCAATGGTCCAATGGAAAAACAAAAGGAAATATTTGGTTTCCTTTTTAACTGTATGGTGGAGGAGAGTGAGGTCCAAAAGGGGGAGAGAGGAGTGAGGCCCAAAGGGTTGAGTGCCACAAATTCTCTCTGATATCATGAGTTTACTCAGAACCATTCCTAACTCAGTAAACCAGTAATCAAGGTGTGGGAAGGCAAGATAAATGAAGTGGTTACAGTAGTGAAGGACTGGTAGCATGTGAAATAACAAACTTTAAAAAAATCTCTGTGACTACGATGTGTATTTCAAGATCCAGCCCTATTGTGACTTCCGTAAAGTTCTCTGACACGCAAACACACCCTTGCCCACCTTCTCACATCACGCAGTTCCTGGTACTCAGCTCTACTCACGTAGGCTTCTGCCTTGCTATATTATTTATGTGCTGCTTTCCCCTGCTAGATGATATGTTTCTTGAAGGCATGGACTGTGTCTTAATTATTTTTGTATCTACAGTGCTTGGCACTCAGAATGATGAATGAGTCTGTCCTGGGAAGTGTTTTACAATGCTAATCCAAAAGAAAGGCTAGGTAATATTATCAATCTTCTATAAAGTATGCAGTGTGCCTTGCCAATTATAAAATTTGTTGATACTATTAATACTATGTTCCATGTCCAGTCAAATGAAGTTATAGTTTCAAAAGAAAGGCCCATTTATTTGAAGGATTTCTTTCCATAGAAGATTTATCATCACCTTCTCTTATGAATATCATCCTTTTAGTTAGTAAAAATCTTTTTCAGACCCTAAAAAGAGTAGACTTTGAACCTGCTAACAGTACCCTCACTATTGCCTGTGGAGGAATTAGAAAACATGCCCTGCATTTTAAGAATTCACCTGCAGTTCACAGCAGCTGGTAGGCAGAGGTTTAGGCCCTAGGCTCAGTAGACTAAATAGATGGCAGCCGCTTTTTATTATTAGTTTGACCAATTTAGACATTTCACAGGCATTAACAAATGCATGGTTATGGTATTCATTAAACATTAGCTGCAGGATTTTATTATAGTGGTTTTTCTCTAAAGAACTTACTGTGGTTAATGATTTGTCAACATTTCTGTTACAACCATCATTGCTGAAGAATTGTAATTTTGCTTTCAGCTCTCCCCATTTGAAAGTTGGCAGACAGTTCCTAAGCACAGAAGTAGTTTTTGAGAATGTATTAGAACGAATGTTAAATGGAATTGGCCTTTTCCCATTTTTGTTTTTTGGAACACTCTGGGCATCTTTCCATGCTCTGCTCCCAAGACCCTGTATCATAATCACATTTGCTCTTGCTTGAAAGTACATAGAGCTATAGGTATTCTTCTTATTCCTATGTTCCAAAGTATTATATATTCCCATGTTCAGTAGCATTCCACTTTCTGCTAAGCCTTGTATAGAAAAATGAACATCAGCAAGGCCCTTTAGATCTGAGGCTTGGTAATTGATGCAGTTGTAGAAATGGATTGGTTTTTAAAATAATAAAAGTACTTATTTCTCTTGGCTCCCTAGGCTGCATATAGCCTTTCAAACTGAAATATGATCACCTTTTAGCAAAGTATACATATTCATAGTCCATACTAGGAATTTTCATTTCTTCTTTACAAATTTCAATTAGTGTTAAAAAAAAAAAAAAGGTTCAAATTAACATTACCCCTGAATTCTAAGTGTATCATCAAAGACTGAAAAAGTATACATGACCAAGTTAAAGAATTTTGTTGCTTGGTTACCTTGAATAGGAGAAGTAATCAGGGATGTGTTGAGTTTTATCTTTTTTTGTTTTCCTTCAGCTATTTGTTTAAGTGCTATTATTATAACACCCAAGCCTATGATTACCTTTGTTTTATTTTAACACCTACAAGTTTAAAAAGAAAGTTTAAAATCACTTCCTATCAGTTTGTTTTCACATATTTTGAGTGTCAAGTGCCTAGCATCACAATGTCCTGTCACAGACTAGCTGCTTAATAAATGTTTGCTTTATTAATGTCTGCAGGGCAGGTGTTAGACACTATTAGTACAGAGACAAATTATTCCTAGGCCCTGCCTTTGATGAGCTTATAACCTATTGGTTTCTGTGAACTTAATTTCAATATATTGAAATTTATGATTCAATATATTGAATTTGACTTGTGTCAGTTTATGCGGTAACAGTGAAAATGTGTGTTTTGCGATAGTTCTCAGGATACATAATTTTGAGAGGTTGATCTCTTTATAGAACTATACCTGTTCCCTGCAATGCCTGTTCTCTTACTGTTCCATTTTATAATTTTTCGTTTACGGGTTATCATGTTAGGTCTTCTGGGAACTGGCTTCCAGCTGTTTGGCTATGAAGAAAAACTCCAGTCCAATCCTTTACAGCATCTCTTTGAAGTAAGTTGGCAAGAGACAATATTACAAAACACTTCATTTTTTGAGAGTGCTATGCAGTTTAAACCTCCCAGAGGTTTAAAAACGTGTTCCTCAAAACCAGGTACCAAAACTTAATTGAAAATACTGCTTTTAGTTTGGTGTTCTTTTCATTTCCAAATCCAAGTATTTTTTTTATTACTATTTTAGTTGACTTCGGACAGCATTTCTCCAGGTATAGAATCTTCTTAGAATAAACATGTGGGGGGTAACAGATTCAACCCAGAGAGAAATTTCTTAGTTTTCTGTCAGTTAATATGTACTGCAGAATTTTTCATTGTAATAACCAGAAAGCATTTAGACTTGAAAAATATGAGTATATACTTTTTTGCTCCTTTTCTGATATGGGGGAAAGCACATGCATTTCTCTGACTTTGTGTGTGCTTTTTCCATTTACGTCTGTGAGCTAATTTTCTTGGCTTTTACCCAATGTGAATGCCTATCTATTTTATTTCATTTAGTCCTTTGGATATATTGCTTCTCCATCTTCAGTCCTTCCTGAAGTTCATTAATAAAGCTCTTCCTGTCCAAGTAATCTCCAGGGATGTGTTTCCTTTTCATTGTCCCAGTTGTTATGTCTGCCGTTTCTGGGCCTCACAAAGGAAACACAGATACGATGTCAGACATGTTGGTGACATACTGGAGGATCAGACTAAAGAGGTTCTGCCTACGTACGAGGAAGAGCACTTGCCAAAATAATGCTTTACTTCTCCAGCTAAAGCCACAACAGCACTTCATCATTTTCCTTTCTGTTACATGATTTTTTTTTTTACCCGCAGTGGGCTTTGTAGTTAAATTGAACAATAACACATTCCAGTTCTTAAAGACCTTTAAAGGTTTGTCATTTCCTCCTGAATCCATGCCTGTACTGTGCTTTAAATGCCTACATTTGATTTATTATGTTAACCAAAAGGTATCTTCTTCTCTCTTTCCTGTTAAGAGTTTTATTTATAGGTAAGAGTTTAAAAATTAATAACTCTTTATGGTTGTCTATAAATAAAGCATGTCCCCTTAGTGCCTGGAATTTTTACTGTATTTTTTTTTTTTCACTTTGAATAATAGTATTTTTTACCACAAGCTTAGCAAACCTTTATCAGATCCAGGCCCACAGAGATACCCTATGGTGCAGAAAATACAAATACCTACTTGGAGACCTTGTGTCATTGATTTAGAATACAGCTTGACATACAAGAGTTATTCTTCTCATCTTTCTCCTGTCCCACCTCAAACAGTTTTATTTAAATCCCACAAATAGTAAACCTTTGTTTTCTATAATATTTTAAATATTTTCACAAAATTTGTTCTCAAACTCCATAGAAACTTAAGCATATGGTGTTTTTTTTTCTTCGAAACGTATGTTTTCTTCTATGCAGTTTAATGCAATGTCTGCCTTTTGAAACTCATAAAAATAATGGAAGATCAATTTCTATGTTGAGGTCATTAATTGACGGGTACACATAAGGAAGGAACAAGGGCAAGGGAATACTTCTCCTATGAATAACTAAAAAGTCAAGAAATAAAGGTGTTGATTTCATTAGTGCTGTTTTACTTAACAGCTTCACAGGGGAGCCACATTTATAGACAAAAGAAGGCAAGTCAGATACACTCACCTCGCTGTTTGTAATAGAATACAGAAGCCCATTAGAGCATTCACTTACTCTCTTCCTCTTGCAGGACAGGGAACATGCGGAACCTAAGATGACATCCTGCAGCTTGTTATATCTTTATGCTAATTTTTGCAGACCCAATTTTTATTTTAAAATTACATTTCTCACTGTGGATTACTTTCAACAATTTTTAGTGTAAAAGGAATTTTTTCCTTTTTTTTTTTGCAGGTTTAAGGAAATATTAATTAATATTATTCTGTTCCTAAAAGAAAATCTGAAAGTCAAACAACTGAGTTTATTAACTGATTGAAAGATGCCCTTGCATGCCCTGCAGTGTCACAGATAGCATAGGAGTATTCCCATCATCATGTCTGGTAACCAGAATAGGTGACCAGGAAGTCAGGGACAGTGATTCTAAGCTCAGTGTTTGGTGTATTGATAAATAATGTTGGCACTGGCTTATAGGAAGTAAAACTTTAAGACAATCTGCATTTACCCTTTATTATTTGTGAAAATCTGTTTCTCAAAGCTTTGGTTAAAGACCTGTTTTTTCTCCTTGTCAAATTATAGTTACCTGTGAGCTCTTTGAGAGGAATAACGATGCCTTCCTGACCTTTTATCCCTGGCTCTGAACACCAGATGCCTTGAAGTAAATGTTTGAATGAATTTGAACTTGTAGTTCTCTTTTGTCCCTTTCTCTAATTATATTCAAGTTATAGACTACAAAAGCTCTTGTTAGTCCAGGGAAGTACTAGCTATTTTACTAATTACTGTTTGTCGGAATCTAACTTACTTTATCAATGCAGTTTACTAATGAAGAAGCAAGGTCCAGACCCAGGATTCCAGCAAAGGCACATAGCTCCTATGCGCTGCTCCTCCCTCCCCTCCCACGCATTACAAAATGCTTTTGTGAGCTTTTCATTTCCATTGGTTGAAATTACATATGTAGCATTTTCCTTTCTTTCATACCCCAGTCACTATGGTAGAGACACAGTTAACAGTTCAGTTTTGTCAGTTTCAACCTTTTGCATATTTGTTTTGAGTTTGGCTTAGGCTACCCAGTAGCAGATTTTATAACCTACCTCCTTCTAAATTGTATTATGATAAGTATCCCCCAGCTTTAGTTTCTCAGCTAGCTTAGAAATGATATTATATGATAGCTTTAGCATTTATGTGATGAAAATGTTTAACACCCGCAGTCATTTTTCTACTGCATTTCCATTTTGGTGTGTATGCTTTGCTACTGGTTTTTCTTTGTACCTATAGCCATATTTCCCCCATAACATCTGGCTCTGTTGTACATGGACTTAGGACCTTTGTTGGTCAGCATTTGAAACCTTTTTGTTTGTTTTATTTTGGGGTTTTTTATTTATTTTATTTCAGTAAATTAGGGGTACACATGGTTTTTGGTTACATGGATGAATTGTGTAGAGGTGATGTCTGGGTTTTTAGTGTACCCGTCACCTGAATAGTATACATTGCACCTGATAGGTAGGTTGTCTTCCCTCCTCCTCCTCCCACCCTCCCTACTTCTGAATTTCCAATGTCCATTGTACCACCTTACATGCCCCTGCTTAGTTCCCACTTATAAATAAGAACATGCAGTATTTGGTTTCCCATTCCTGCATTACTTCACTTAGGATAATGGCCTCCAGTTCCATCCAAGTTGCTGCAAAAGACATTATTTCATCGTGTTTTATGGCTGAGTAGTATTCCATGGTGTATACATACCACATTTTCTTTCTTTTTTTTTTTTAGTTTCAGAGTATTGTGGAGGCACAAACATTTTGGTTCCATGAACTGTTTTTGTGCCATTTGAGTCAAAGTTATAAGGGTACCAGTCACCAAGATGTGTGCATCGTACCCATTAGGTGTGTATTTACCTGTGGGCCCTGCCCTCCACCTGCTTGGTTTCCGCTGAGTTTTACTACCATATGTGTACATGAGTGTTGATTGATTAGTTCCAGTTTAATATGAGTACATGTGGTGGTTTTCTTTCCATTAGTGCCATACTTCACTTCAAAGAATGCTCTCCAGTTCCATCTAGGTTGTTACAAAGGTTCACATTCAACAAAAGTTTACCATTTTTTTATGGCTGAGTAGTACTCCATTGTATACGTATACCACATTTTATTAGTCCACTCACGTATTGATGGGCATTTGGGTTGTCTTTGCTATTGTGAACTGTGCTGCTATAAACATTCACATGCAAGTGTCTTTTTAATAAAATGTCTTTTTTTCCTTTGGGTAAATGCCCAGTAGTGGGATTGCTGGATCAAATGGTAGTTCTACTTTTAGTGCTTCGAGGTATCTCCATACTATTCTCCATAGAGGTTGTACTAATTTACAGTCCCATCAACAGTGTATAAGTTGATTTTGCCACACCCACTCCAGTATCTATTGTTTTGGGACTTTTGGATAAAAGCCATTCTCAATGGAGTTAGATATCTCATTGTAGTTTTGATTTGCATTTCCCTCATAATTAGAGACATTGAGCATTTTTTCATACGTTTATTAGCCATTAATCTGTCTTCTTTTGAAAAGCTTCTGTTCATGTCTTTAGCCACTTTTTAATGGGGTTGTTTGATGTTTTCTTGTTGATTTCCTTGAGTTCATTGTAGATTCTGGTTATTAGCCCTTTATCAGATATATAGCATGCAAATATTTTCTCCCATTCTATAGGTTGCCTATTTGCTCTGTGGATTGTTTCCTTGGCTGTGCAGAAGCTTTTTAATTTAATCAGGTCCCATTTATTTGTTTTTGTTGTTGCCGTGAATGTCTTTGGGGTCTTTTTCATAAATTCTTTTCCTAGGCCAATATCTATAAGAGTTTTCCAACCTCTTTTTCTAGAATTGTTATAGTTTCATGCCTTAGGTTTAAGTCTGTTATCCATCATTAGTTAATTTTGGTGAGTGGTGAGAGCTTTAGGATCCTGTTTCAGTCTTCTACATGTGGCTATCCAATTTTCCCAGCACCGTTTATTGAATAGGGATTCTTTTTCCCAGTGTTTGTTTTGTCTGCTTTGTCAAAGATCAGATGAGAATATGAGGATGGTTTTATGTCTGGGTTCTGGGTTCTGATCCATTGGTCTACGTCTCTGTTCTTGTGCCAGTACAATGCTGTTTTGGTTACTATAGCAGTAGAGCTTGAAGTCTGGTAAGGTGATGCCTCCCAATTTGTTCTTATTGCTTAATCTTGCTTTGGCTATTTGAGGCCATTTCTGGTTCCCTGCAAAGCGTAGAACTATTTGTCCTAGAGCTGTGAAAAATGACCTTTGTATTTTAATGGGGGTTGCATTGAACCTGTAGCTCACTTTGGGTGATATAGACATTTTGACAGTGTTGATTTTGCTGATTCAGGAGCATAATGTGTTTTTCCATCTGTTTGTGTCCTCTGCAATTACCTTCCTCAGTGTTTCATACGTTTCCCTGTAGAGGTCTTTCACCTCCTTAGTTAAATATATTCCTAGGTATTTTATTTTCTTTGTTGTTATTGTGAAAGATATTTAGTCTTTGATTTGATTCTCAACTTGACTGTTGGTGTATGTGAATGCTATTGATTTGTGTAGATTGATTTTGTAATCTGACACTTTGCTGAGTTTATTTATCAATTCCAGGAGTCTTTTAGCAGAATCTTTGGGGTTTTCTAGATATAAGGTCATATTGTCAGCAAAGAGCGATGGTTTGACCTCTTCTTTCCCCATTTGGATACCCTTGATTTCTTTCTCTTGTCTGATTGCTTTGGCTAGGACTTCTGGCATTATGTTGAATAGAAGTGGTGATAGTGGGCAATCTTGTCTGGTTCCAGTTCTAAGCGGAAATGCTCTCAATTTTTCCCTGTTGAGTATGATGTTTGCTGTGGGTTTGTCATATGGCTTTTATAATTTTAATGTAAGTCTCATCTTTGCCTATTTTGTTAAGCGTTCTTATCATAAAAGGGTGCTGAATTTTGTCAAATGTTTTTTCTGCGTCTGTTGAGAGGATTATATGGTCTCTGTTGTTGCTTCTATTTATGTGGTAAAATTACATTTATAGATTTGCATTTGTTGAGCCATCTTTGCATCTCTGGGATGAAGTCTGCTTGATCATAGTGGATTAGTTTTTTTGATGTGCAGCTGAATTCAGTTTGCTAGGATTTTACTGAGAATTTTTGCATCTATATTCATAAGGAATATTGGTCGATATACCACATTTTCTTTATCTTCTCCTCAGTTGATGGGCACTTAGACTGATTCCCTATCTTTGCGATTGTGAATTGTGCTGTGATAAACATGAGTGCAGGTGTCTTTTTGATATAATGATTTCTTTTCCTCTGGGTAGATCCTCAGTAGTGGGATTGCTGGATTGAATGGTAGATCTACTTTTAGTTCTTTGAGAAATCTCTATATGTTTTCCATAGAGGTTATACTAATTTACATTCCCACCAACAGTGTATAAGTGTCCCTTTTCACCACATCCATGCCAACATCTATTGTTTTTTAACTTATTAATAATGGCAATTGTGACTGGGTAAGGTGGTATCTCATGTGGTTTTAACTTGCATCTCCCTGATTATTAGTATTTTTTATTACATTTGTTGGCCATTTGTATATCATCTTTTGAAAAATGTCTGTTCCTGTTATTTACCCACATCTTAATGGGATTATTTGGTTTTTTGTTTGTTTGTTTGTTTGTTTTTTACTGATTAGAGTTCCTTGTAAAATCTGGATATTAGTCCCATGTTGAATGTGAATATTTTCTCTCATTCTGTAGGTTGTCTGTTTACTCTGTTGATTATTTGCTGTACAGATGCTTTTTAATTTAACTAAGTCTCATTTGTCTGTTTTTATTGCATTTGCTTTCGGGATCTTAGTCATGAATTCTTTGCCTAGGCCAACATCCAGAAGAGTGTTTCCTAGGTTTCTTTCTAGAATTTTTATGGTTCCAGGTCTTACATACAAGTCTTTAATCCATCTTGAGTTAATTTGTGTATGTGGTGAGAGGGATCCAGTTTCATTCTTCTGTGGCTGTCCAATTTTCCCAGCACCATTTATTTAGGGCATTCTTTCCCCAGTGTATGTTTTTGTTTGCTTTGTTGAAGATCAGTTGGTTGTAAGTTTTTGGTTTTGTTCTCGATTCTCTATTCCATTTCATTGATCTGTGTGTCTACTTTTATACCAGTACCATCCTGTTTTGGTTATTACTGCCTTATAGTATAGTTTGAAGTCAGGTAGATTGATGTTTCCAGATTTGTTCTTTTTATTTAGGATTGCTTTGACTATTTGGGCTTTTTTTTTTTTTTTTTTTTTTTTTTTTTTTTTTTTTTGTTTTTTTTTTTTTTTTTGTTTTTTTTTTTTTTTTTTTGAAACTATTGTAAGTGGGATTGAATTCTTGATTTGGTTCTCAGGTTGATAGTGATTTATGTATAGCAGTGCTACTGATTTGTGTATGTTGATTTTGTAAACTGAGGCTTTACTGAATTCATTTCTGAAAGCTAGGAGTCTTTTGGAGGAGTCTTTAGGGTTTTCTAGGTATAAGATCATATC
>RJWJ010005553.1:0-67591 GCA_004363605.1 Indri indri | reverse complement strand
ATATGCCATGATTTAACATATACATTAATGTAAATGGCATGATTCTTGTAACATTTTTCCCATCAGAAAAACAGAAATTATGCCACTTACCAACTCTAGTGCAGACTGTTATTTAGCAAGTTGAACAATTATATCTATATAAATGTTTATTATTGATTTATTACACAGCTAATGAAAATTAATGATGGTAATTATTAAAAGATAGATTGATATTAACATCTAAACTTCCCAAAGTATTACCAATTTATAATTTTAAAAATAACAGCAATTAATTATTATTATTGCTATGGTTAAATGATAACAATTTGTAATACAGTATCATATGTTTTCTCCAAATAAGAGAAACACTAATCTGTTATGGTGAAGATAATAACACTAATAATGAAATAGTAATGATTGCTATTAATAATCACTTCCTATTACTGGTATTAAAATGTCCAAATCACTCTAAATTATCAAAGATCTGGTGAAATAAAACCTAGTAAAGGCATATGATGAAATAAGCAACCTATATTCACCGGGTCTGTCAAATCAGGATTCCGGGGCAGTGGATTCACAATGCTGGCTGCCCATTAGAAAAGACTGGGACCTTTAAAAAAAAATACCAAGGCCCAACCCTCAACGAAGAGAATCTGGTTTAATTGGTCTGAGGCATGGCCAATTTTGTGGAAGTTCTCTGAGTCAAATGTGCAGCCAGAGTTGAGAACCACTGCTTCAGATGTTTGATTTTTATGCCTGAGAATAAAGACATATTTGGTCCTAGGGGCAAAATTGAATTCAGAAACCCACTTGCCCAGCCTCTGTCAATCAGTGCTGTGTGTAGCAGAGGAATGAGCTGTTAGTTTTCGTTGTCAGGGAATTTTCTTCATGGAAAAGAAGTATGTTAAAATACCAAATTGCAGCATTTACATATTTCATGTTTTTTTTGCAACTGCGTTCCCATAGCAACTAAATCCATTTGCCCTCTGCTTCCTTCTGAGTTATTTTCCATCATGAGCCATGCTTTATTAGTGAGGCAAACAGTTTGCCCTCTGAAATGACAGTTTTGCTGTTTATTATTTCTTTGCCAGGCAATTCAATTCTAGTTGCATCTTTCTTACTCTTGTGCTACCCAAATTTGATAAAGTTAGCTTTGCTAGTTTGGGCAGAGATAGCATCCCTGACCACTTTCCTTATCTCAAGCAGTCCCTGGGTTTTTTCCAATGAACTGACCAGGAAAAGGCAAATGGAAAGGAAGGCTTCCCTCAGGGAACCTATGACTGGGAAGAGATACAAGGAAGGGAATTGATTAGATCCCAAACACTGACCAATTTGCCTAAATCAACAACGGCAAAGCATAACCCAGCTCTCCAGGAGCTAATTAGACTTGATCAGGTAGGGTCCCTGGTTAGAAGAATGTCCCAGCTTTGGAGATGATCACCCACTAGCAAGCAGGAAGAAAGTGTGTTTTGCTGCAGCCTCTCTGAATCCCCACAGAGGAGGCCCAAAGAAGGCATAGGACACTGAGATTTCTTTGTGATTTCACCCAGACGACTTGGCAGACTTCAGGGCTTGTTTGTTTGTTTGAAACTATGACATTTCACTTGCTAATGAGGTTCTGCTTCCCAAGGGGACAGGGATGCCAAAGAAGACTGCAGGAGGGAGGCACCAGGCCCAAAGCTTCAGGGCAGCTCTTCTTGCTGCCGCCTGACGCCAGGATGGACCTGAGCCGTCTATGCCAGAGGAGAGAAAAGAGGCACCAGAGACAGGGCGATGCTACAAAATCATCTGTTCTCAGTTGCTGACTCAGAAGCCTCCTTCTGGGCCAGCAGCACTAATGAAGAGGATTTGCTTCCTCCTCTCTCACAGGCACCAGATAAAAGCCAGAGCTATGGTGCAACAGCTCCCAGGCCAGGGGGTCGATGACTCACACAGCAGCTCAGAACACAGAACAGAAATCACACACAGTGAGAGTTCCCCTCCCACCTGTGAGATCCGGATGCAACTTACCTGTGTGCATCAGTTGCACTGCTTACTGCCAGGTTCTGGGGATCATGGGTAAAGTCCTTCAGGACTCTTCCACCAACATCATTTATTCAAGAATAACTTCTTCTATCAGTTAGGGTTCTGGCAGGAAATAGATGGCATCTCAAATTGGGTAATTTGAGGAAAGTTTAATTAAGGGACTATTTACAAAGGTATGGGCAGGGTATAGGGAAAACCACAGGGGATGGTGTCTCACCTCAGAGCTAGTAATAGCAGGGCACTGCTCCCACCCAAGGCCTAACCAGCAGAATCCAGAGACAAAGCTGAGTGGAGCTGACAGGAGCTGAGGCCTTCAGCTGGAGGAGACAGCCAGCACATTGAGCCCACACAGGGAGAGAGCCAAGGAAATAAGTACCTGGACCTCATTCTCCTCCCTCCCTTCCATCTGCTGTCAGTGCTCTCCATTGCCAAACTGAGCCAGAAGCTGAGGGCATGGTAGCCCTCATCAATGCAGTCCGTACAGGTCAGCCTCCTGGGGCACAAAACAAGATGGAAAAGTGAGGACCCAGTAGGGCAGATAAAGGCATCAAGCAACCTCTCTTACACACCAGAGCATCTGAGATACCACATGACCAGGGAAACGTTTTTTCTGCCATTGCCAGAGCCCTTCCCAATGCCAGCAATTTCCAAGACTACAGCGTCCAGGGGTTGGAAGGATACATTGAGAGCTTGCAATATGTTCAGCCACAGAGAAGGCAAATGGAAGCCTGACTTACCCAAGGGTATAAAGGTGATACTGAGAACAGAGACATAAGCATCCTGGTCCTGATCGTATGGTACTTCCCAGCCATGATTCACACTGCCTGCAGCTCTCCTGCTCAAAAGGAAACCATGAGCACCATGGTATGCTCACTTTGCATAGAATATTTTGCCTAGTTCTCTATTTGCAAAGGCAAGTAGAAAAGGGTGACCCTATTATTCTGCAGTTTGGCATCATCGGTGCTGAGAATATGCACCATTAGAAACAGACATCCTGTAAGAGTCTGACAAGATGACACTTGGTTATTGAAAGTCCAATGCCTGAGGAAAATCAGCAGGATTACTTCCCATTCGGGTTGAGCTGGGAGAAGAGCAGATACTCGAAATGGATTTACAGAAGGATAGGAGAGGGAATAGCAAGATGCTCTTCTGCTACCTTTGTGTGGTGGTGGAAGTGAGGAGGATGTAATAATTATAATACCTATGCTACCTGATTTAGGAGACTCTGTCACGCATTCTGTATTTTGGCTTCTGCTTGTATTATAAGGAACCCCAAGAGGAAGTACTATGTACCACTCGAAAAAAGATGGTCTGATCACTTAGGGTGATGGTAGGAAAATCACAGCTTTTTCTTTTTTTTAATTCAAGCTCACCTGCAAACTTGAGGGGTCATTCTCTACTGTAATTTATTCATGAAAATTAAAAATTTCATATTCTGGATTCTTTTTTTCATATTGGCAAGATTATACCTATGTTAATTTACAATTCGTGTCTCAAGACATTTGTCAAATGTATTACTGATGCTTCCAAAGAGAGGGTCCCCTCGGCTGCATAGACTGATTTGAAGTCTTCATATTTAGTGCTTAGAGACCAAACATGGAAGGCAAATTGGTCACATGTCAGCATATGCATACTTAAGAAATCTATGTAAATGGAGAGAAATGCCTCCTTCAGTATTTGCACAGTGTTAAACTGATAATGCAACAATTGCTGAGATCAGACATTCAACTGGTCATACACCTCAAATTCAGAAAAATAGTGTTAATTCAATTTGGGCAAATATGCAAGTTCTGTTTTTGTTATCATATTGTCATTTCTGTTTAATACTTACTTTGTGTTTGAGACAAATAGGTGATACTGAATTTTATACTCTATTTTTTTATTTTTTCAGTAAAATATTGGCACCTTGATACAGAAATTTAAGATATAAAATTAAATGTAAAAAAAAATATTTTTAGAAACCATCTAAAACCATCCCAAAGATCTATGCTTAATCAGTTCAACTCTAGAATTGTCCAACTGTAAGGTTATTAAAAAGAAGACAAAATTTATCAAACTGCTCAAAAGAAGAGAACTTACGGTGGTTGTATTAATTTAGTATATCCATGCTTTGCAATGCCTTTATTCAGTATATTAAATTTTTCCTGTTTGCTTAATAAGGCCCCCCATGAACTGGTCATCTAAGTTTTAATATTCTTCTTTGTAGTCCATAGCTATGGCGATCATGTAAATATTTTCCCAAATAAATACTTTCCCAAGCAAATATTAAAATGTATCACCTTGACCCATACTAACCTGGAAAACATATGGTCACCATGGTGATGACACACACAGAGGCACACCAGGGGAAAGAGCATCCACAATAATAACCAAAAATAGTCTCTCAAAAGCCTTTCTTTTACCCATGAACCTGTTCTTCGGGAAATTTGATTCTTATGATTAGAGAGGTTCAGAGTAAGTTCAGACAAATGGAGGCATTTGTCACTTCCCTTGCACTTTCACCCTTTGCCTCCCCATATCCAACAACCACCCCTCTCCCACCTCAAAACAACATAACAAACATGCTGAACACAAAACAGTGTACTCCACTCTGCTCTCAAACTGTGGAATTTCTCCATTGTGGGCATTGTACACAAACAACGGTGTTATTTTCAGAGCAGTAAAACACTTTGCCCAGACAGCTGAGACCACGATTGTTCAGAAAGGCCCTTTAGTTTTCAATCTTTCGTCTGTTCTCCATTACAATTGATGTGCAGGTCTTCAGAGCTGCAGTCTCTTTCTAAGACCCAAGTTAGTAACAGGAGGCACTTGGAGAGCCACTTGTCATCTTGTGTGGTTGCAGAATAAGTTTTGGGGGGAAGAAATGACTGGGCCTGCTTGAGAGAGACAGAATTGATTATCCTCCATCCACTGGGTTCATGGTGGGATGAAAGGCCAAGGATTTTTTTAACCTTTCCTGTAGGAAATGGAGAGCTATCACAGGTTTGTAAGCAGAGACGTGAATTAATCAAAGATAAGTCTACTGGCAATGTGAAGGATGAAATGGGAGAGGTAGATAAAACTGCAGTTAGGAACATGGGATTGGAGTTTAGTTCAGGCCCACCTAAAGCAAGGAGAAGTAGAGAAGACAAAAATAGAGAATGTCTAAAGAGAAAGCCTTTCAACATAGTCAAACGCTGTGAAGAAGTTAACAAGAATAAGGATTAAAAAGATTTCTTTGAATTTGGCTGTTTGTCTTTGCGGTTGGTATTATGAAAGCTCAAAGGACATAGCTCCTTTTCTCAGAAAACTTTCAATCTAATTGATGGGCCCAAAACTTAAAGTATCTAGAGCACAGTCTATGCCCATGAAATATTTGTTAAATGACTAAGAAGATCTTCTTCCATCCTTTTTTTTTTTTCCCTTGCCACCTCTACTTATTTCCTTTCTTTACCTCCTAGGGACCTGCTTTTTCCCAGATGACAAAAGGTGACCACAAAATCAATGTTTTAGTTTATGAGTTCCCCTAACTTAAAGTTATTTTTCTTTCTTTGGGTTAGTTTGGACACCACTTACTATGTTAAGTGATGGGTTTTATTGCATGCATTTTATTTGAAAGAGACCATTCCACTGAAGAAAAGAGGATGGACTGAAAGGGGAGAGATTCTTATACCCTGGTTCTGGTCATTTGAGACTACACCCATCTTCCAGGTGCCAAAAAATGAATATTTACTCCTTACAAGGCAAGTTCTGACAAAAACACAAATATGCAGCTACAAACTCCAAAGCTTTGCCCCCAAACACTAGGCTTAGCGGTTGGCTTAATTTTTAGAATGACAGTGTTCCTCAAAGGTGATCCCAAGTTTGCTCCAGGAAGAGAAGATAAGGCTTGACACATGCCCTGGCTTCAATTATGTGCAACTAAGCTGACAGTTCAGAGCTATGCAAGGTGTAAAGACATTAAACCATGAGATTGAATCTTCGGAACACACAGGAACCCCCAAAAGAAAAATAAATCTGTTTTTATAACATGAAGCAACTACCCAATCTCACAAAATCCTCTCACAGTCTTCTGTTTTCTACCATGAGCTTCATTTCCCCAAACCATTTTGTGGGAATGTTTTACATGTCAACAAAGGAGCAAACAGTAACTAGAGTAGACAAAGAGAAATTTATCTCAGACTTACAGGTTTATATATAGAGTGGCCAGACATTCTTTTCTTTATTTTGCCCTTTGCACTTGCATCCTCAAGATCGTGTGTCTAATTGCTATGTTGTATGCGCAAGTGCCTCTGAATACAATATATTACCTTCTGTTGAAACCCACATTGTTCTCCCCCTGGTTTTTTGGTAGTCTTCCCACCCTGTATTACTAGTGTAGGTTTTGCTTTTCATTCCAATCAGCTACATACCCTAAATTCCACCCAAAGCACTTATTCGCCTGGCTTTTTTGGCATCTCACTGTGTGCGTCTACATTCCTGTAAGGGTAACATCTTCATCCCTTTCCATTTCCCCTTTTTTCCATTTCCTATGGTTTTCTCTGTTTCTGTTCTTTGGCCAACCCTCCCTGCAGCTACATGTGTTTTTGAATCTTCCCTGTATTTTTAAATTATCTTGGTATTCTTAGCCTTTGGGCTTTCAGGACTTACTCAAACTCTCTCATCTTTCGTCTGCCGCCTTTCCAATTATTTCTGGGTCTCATTTTATGTGGCCTACCCGTAGCTCCTTTTAAAGTAAAATTTACTTCGTACACAGTGAAATGTTTTACCAGGGTATGTGGTTTCTGTAACCTCTCCTTGCAGCACAAATTCAGTCTTTGAGATGAGTGATCCACTCACCCATTTGCTTCCAGTCTCACTTGTTCAGAGTTCTAGTTTCTCCTTTTGCCATTAGTGATATTGACCACATTCCCCTATTAGAAAAGGTCCCAGGCTTGAGAAACTTATGCTGAGGTAAAGGGTGCCTAGAGCAAGTGACTTGCATCTTCTCCCCTAGTATTCTGTGTTGCTTGCCTTCCCCATAATCTCATCATCCTTCCCCCAAAGGACTTTCTGAACCTTGCACCAGGCACATACACACACCACACACATTTACATTAGAAGTCTGTCGATGAAAATTAGCCAGTAATTATCCTATAATCCCCATGGTCCTCATTGTTTTCCTTTTATTTATTTATTTATTTATTTATTTATTTTTTATTTCAGGGCTTATGAGGGTACAAACATTGTGGTTACATTTTACGTCTTTGCCTCCCCCAAGCAAGGGTTAGAGGCATGCTCTTCCCCTCTACAATGCTCCCTGTGTCCTTTAGTTGGCCCCCCATCCCCCTAATCCCTGGAGAGTATTACTGCCATGTGAGCACCCTAGTGTTCATCAGTTAGTACCAATTTGATGGTGAGTACAAGTGGAGCCCATTCTTCCGATCTTGCGATACCTCTTCCTTTTGGACTTGATGATCATTAGTCAGATATGTAAATTTGGCTATTTAGAATTCATCTTCCTTCTCCCCTTTGTGGGCTGACACATCTTGATGAAGGCCCTCATTTAGAAGGAACAGTCTTTATATCTCTGTTAGTACAGTGTAAGATCATATTTAGCTCCTATTTAGTTTTAGTTCAAAACACAATTTTTAAATGCCACAAAAAGCAGATGCATGGGTCATTCTGCCTAATGCTCTGCTTATGATAATGAACTATGGGAATGTTCTAAGATATTCCTACCTCAAAAAAGGACTATAAGAACATTCATTGTAAGATGTCAATTTGAACCTGTGCATTAAGTTCCCTTTCCTCCCACATTCCCACTGAAATAGCCAAAGAATATTAAAATGAAGGAGAAAACATCTATATCAACCTGTGGAAAACAGAAGCTATAACAAATATTCCAAAAACAGAAAGGAAGTTTTTCAAGAAATAGCACAGGTAAACTGGATTTAAATGGTAGTATATAATTATGGTTAATATTCTGGGTGGATGATAGCATTATGATTATGTAGGAGAATGTCTTATACTCAGGAGATACATGCTGAAGTGTTTAGGGGTGAAATGGCATGATAGTACCATTGAACTCTGAAATAGCTCGGGGTGAAAGAACATGTATGTAGACAGAGAGAAAGCAAGTAGGGCAAAATGTTGATTTTTTGAAACTTAGGGTGAGTATATAGATATTTAACATACTCCTCTAGTTTTCTGTATATTTGAAATTTCAATAAGTAAAAGTTGGATAAAAAATTGAGAGAAGTACTGATATTTCTGTGACTTAATGCAAAAGAAAAGCTACTCTGGCAATACATAGACATGATCTACCAAAAAACTATCACCCTCTCTCCCTAAATAAATTAAAAAAACACACTCAGGGAGTCTGGAAATTTGGGGGGGAAATGTAGGGCAAGGAACAGGTAACATGCAAAAAGAAAAAAAAATCAGTTTTTCATCCAACTTCTACATATACATTAAATGTAAAAGATAATGAAGCAATGTCTATAGAATTTTGAGGATAATTTAAATGTCGAAACTGAAAAATTATATAAGCAGTTAATCAAACATACAAGGATGCAGAAGGAAATTAACAACATGCCCTCCGTGAAAAAATTATTTGGAAAAGAATATTCCAGCATGCTGAGAAATAAATTCATAAAGGGAACTCAAATATAAGTACATTCTAGTATAAAAAAATTAGAACAGTGGACAATAAAAAACCAATTTCCACTAATCTACCATTGTCTACATAATCAATTTGCAAAAGATTTTGAAGCAATATAAATGTCAATAATAATTCTTTTAGAAGTATTTACTAATGTCAAAAAGAAGTTAATAAAAATAAGCAAAGAGTTAGTGGGGTGAAAACAAAAAGAAATGAAGGTGTGACGAATCACTCCTCTTACATGGGGAATGTCACTGAGCTTATTTTATTTTTGGTAGATAAATTTGAGTTTAAATTCTTGAAGTCAGTGGTCCCCAACCTTTTTGGCACCAGAGATCAGCAGAGACCAGTTTCATGGAAGACAATTTTTACATGGACTGGGGAGGGGGGGTGGCATGGTTTCAGGATGTTTCAAGTGCATTACATTATTGTGCACTTTATTTCTATTATTATTACATTGTAATATATAAAGAAATCATTATACAATTCACCATGATGCAGAATCAGTGGGAGCCCTGAGCTTGTTTTTCTGCAACTAGACAGTCCCGTCTGGGGGTGATGAGAGACAGTGACATTACGTCCAGTCTACTCCGTAATCTCATTTTGGTGGCTGTCACTGCAGAAAATCCTGCTTCACAAAGATAGGATGTTGGAAATGGAAGCAGGCTTTTCAGTGCTTTTGTGGCAATCTCAGGATATTCTGCCTTGACTTTAATCCAGAACATATGGAGATTTGAAGTTGTCTCAAACATACTTTTAAGGCCACCATCATTTGCGATCTCAAGTAATTGATCCTCTTCTAGCATGGACAAAGTCGGTTCACTGGGCTTAGTCACAAATGGGTCACCAATCTATTCCTTCCCAGTGTGGGGGTCTTTTGTGGTTGGAAAGTAATGCCCAAA
Source organism: Indri indri (assembly GCA_004363605.1). Taxonomy (NCBI): domain Eukaryota; kingdom Metazoa; phylum Chordata; class Mammalia; order Primates; family Indriidae; genus Indri; species Indri indri. The sequence goes on along the minus strand of RJWJ010005553.1, from coordinate 58,063 downwards.
CTCTTTTGAAAGCTGAGATAGGTGATCATGCACCAGCTGGGAGAAAGAAGGTCCTGGCTCAGTCTCTTTCAAAATCTCTGCTAATGTTTGAAACATGTCAAAAATCCCAATGTTCACTTGTTGCCCCCGTAATTCCAGTTTGTCTTTGAATGCAGCCACTTTATCTGCCAACGTGAACACAGTGGTCATTCTCCCGTGAAGTAACAGATTGAGTTCATCGAGAAGGTTGAATATGTCACACAAGTTAGCAAGTTTTACAACCCATTCTGTGTCACTGAAATGTGCTGCCAGTGGTGACTGTTTTTCTGAAACAAAAATCTCTGGAGTGACTCTCGTAACTCAGAAACTCTGGCCATTGATCAACCTTTAGAAAGCCATCTCACTTCTGTGTCTGAGAGAAGACATGTGTGCTCTGCATTCACTACTCACAGAGCTGTGTGAACAGATGTGAGTTATAGGCATGTACTTTAATGTGGCTGATAATTTTAATTACATCCTGCAAAACAATGTTTAGCGCAGGTGACATTTTTCGGCTAGCCAGCATTTCTCTATGGATGACACACTGCGTAGACTCACATTCAGAAGCGACCTCCTTGACCTGAGTGGAGAAACCAGAAAGCCATTCAGTCATGGCAGCTGCTCCGTCCATGCATATACCAACAGAAAATGACCAATTCAGTTTTCCTGATACGTAATCATATAAAGACTTGAATAGTTCCATAGCTGTGGTGTTGGTTGGCAACAAAAAAGTTCATATAACATATCCTTGTGCACATCCTCCTGAAAAAAATATCCCACAAAAACAAGTATTATTGCCTTGTTGTTAACACCGGTAGATTCATTAACCTGGATTGCATATCACAGTGACTCATTAATCCTCTCTAACAATTGTTCCTCAATATCCTCTGCTATTTCATCAGTTCATCTAGTTATGGTGCTAGCTGAAAGAGGAACATGTGCCACCTTTTGAACTGCAGCCTCTCCTAAAAGTCCATGGAAAATGTCCTCAGCAGCAGGCAAGATCAACTCTTCACCAATAGTAAAAGGGCTTCTTAGCTTTAGCAATGCAGTTAGCCACTAAGAATGATGCTCTCAGTGCAGACACATTTGATGAAGTGGTGGCCTTCAACAATTGCTTCTGTTCTTCGTGTTCACATTTCTTCTTTTAAAAAACTCCAAAGTCTTATCTTTTAATACAGGGTGCTTTGTCTCCATGTGGCAAAGCAGTTTTGAAGGTTTCATGGCTTTGTTTAATAGCCGGTGACCACATAGTATACAAAACGGGCTTGGAGAATGTGAATCACCTGTTGCAATGAACCCATAATTTAAGTAGGACTCAGTATTTTCTTTTAAATGCAGCTTTCATTTTGTTGGCAGTCTTGGAGTCTTCTGCTGTCTCATCGTTGGGTCTTTCCCCCTTTTCAAAGAAGCTCTCCAGCAACATTTGTTCTTTACTCATTTTTGCTAGGGTTAGTTTGTGGGCTTGCCAATACTGTGGCCTAGACAAGTTCTTAGTGCGGGAAAGAGGTACAAATGTAAGTGGTAAATAAAATAATGAGCTGGCCATGTGCAGACTAAAATAAGTGTCGGATTCTGACTTAAAGCCTGCCACCAGATGCAGCTGTACAATTGAAGTAAGATGTTCACTTGCCACTATAAAGCCTGCCACCAGATGCAGCTTAATTGTCACTTGCCACTCACTGATAGGGTTTTGATATGAGTCTGCAAGCAATTGATTTATTATGGTCTCTGTGCAATCAAACCTCTCTGCTAATGATAACCTATATTTGCAGCCATTCCCCAGCACTAGCATCACCGCCTCAGCTCCACCTCAGATCATCAGGCATTAGAGTCTCATATGGAGCACACAACCTAGATCCCTCACATGCTCATTTTACAGTAGGGTTCGCGCTCCTATGAGAATCTAATGCCACTGCTGATCTGACAGGAGGCGGAGCTTATGCAGTGATGTAAGCAAGCGATGGGGAATGGCTGTAAATACAGGTAAAACGTGGCTTGCTCACCACCTACCTCTTGCTGTGCAGCTGGTTCTTAACATGCCACAGACTGCTACCAGTCTATGGCCCAGGGGGTTGGGGTCTGCAGCTTTAAATAATTAAGTATAACGCCTAGGAGACTAGAAATAGGTAACTTTCAGAGATTCATACAGCGGGGGAAAGACAGGGTTAAGTAGAACAGTGTTGGAGAGAAAGAAAAAGAAAGGGAGGGAAAGAAAAAAGTAGAAAGAAAAAACAGCAGAAATAAGACCAATATATGTAAATGGGATAAAATCTACTAACATAAGATGAAAAACCCACTGAATCAACAAATAAAATCCAACTATATACTGCTTACAAGGCACACATTTGAAGCAAAATGATATAGAAAAGTTCAAAAACAGAGTGAGAGAGAGAGAAATGGGCAAGGATATGCCAGGGAGAATGCAAACAAAAAAAGAACAGGGAAACAATGTTAATGAACAAAACAGAATTAAAGCTAAGAAAAATTATGAAATTAAACAAATCTGTCAGAAAAAAGTAAAATCCACAATGAATATATAAAAGCTAAGTATAACACTGAAATGATATTATTAAAACTATTAAAAATGCAAGAAGAAATCTACAAAATTATCATCATAGTAGAAGATTTCACATTCCATTGGAAGATCAAATAGTCAAAAATAAATAAGAATGTTTTTAAGTTAAATGATACCATTATAATACCAGAAATTAAAAGCAAAATAATAAACGAAAACAGAAAATACTTAGAAACTAAAAAGAACTCTTCTAAACTCTTTGGTCAGAGTGAAATAGCACAGATTCTAAAGAAAATAGTATTAGCACCACAGAACATCTATAATGACATGTGATGTTTGGCCAAAGGTACACTCAGTAGAAAATCTATAACTTATTATTAAATAATAAAAAAATAAAAATTAAGCATTAAAATTAGACTGTTAAAAACTGATTACTGTACACAACTCTAAACTACTTAATTTTAAATCTTTATAAAATTGACTAGGAAAATATAAAATAACAAAATTAACTGAAGGAATTTTTAATCCAATTACTAATAGTATGCCTAAAGATATAACAATAAAATTATTCCCATTAGAATGAGCAACAAGACAGTCATACAGCTACTATTTAAATCATTCTAATGTGCATTGCATTTAAAATGTACAAAGAACAAAATAAAAGTGTCAACATTGAGAAAGAAGAGGCAAAATTTTCATTATTTGTTGGTGATTTGATTGGTTAAACTGGAAAACCTAAGAGAAACAACTGAAAAACAGCTGAAACTAGTAAGAAAGTTTGGCAGAGTCCACTTGAAATACTAAAATATTTTAAAAACAATCATTTTCTTACATACCTTAAAGAAACACCTAGAATAATGGCAGAAAACCATTCACAATAGGAGTAAAAAGTAATAGTAATGATGTGGACCTAAGAATTAAGTTAATAAGAAATATGCAGGATGAAAATGAATAAAATAATAAAATTTTAAGGAGAAAAATAAGACAACTTGAATAAATGAAAAGATATTCTGTTTCCAGAAGAAGTTACTGAATATTATAAAGATTTCCTCCACATTAATCTGTAAACTTAATACAATTGCATTTAAAATCTGGTGAGACGTTTTTACATGGACAAAAGTATCATAAACTTAGAAAATAAACATTCAAGAAAACCCAGAATACTTCTTCTAGCAATATGGAATTGGTTAAGGAAATTACAGTGCATCAATACAAAGCAACATGTTGTACTTGTTTGAAATGTTTGTGGAGCTCTAAATTTATTGACATGGAAAGATGATCGCAAAAATATTAAGTTGAAAAGCAAATTGTAAAACGATATGTTTAGTTTGAGCCCCTTCAGGTAAATATACAAATAGAAAAATTAAGTGTTGAAGATATAACAAAATATCAATAGTTATCAACTCCAAGAAATTATAGGCTTTTTAAAATTTTTAATTTTGCATATATGATTTTTCTAATTTTTCTACAATGAACATGTGTTATATTTGTGATGAAATTAAAACATTTTACCCTTTGGGTAAAATATATTTTGGGTAAAAGATATTTTTTGACATATTTTTAAATGTCTGTCAGAGTCAACAAAATTATGTAGCCCTAAAAAGCTATCTTTTGTGGGGGAAATTTACATCTGTAGAAAATCTGCATTGTGCAGCCAGGCCTTCCTTTGTCCAAATCTAGGAAAGATTAACTGAGAATCTGACACCTTAAAGACCTGGAAAAAAAAAAAAAAAATCCCCATCTATTCTCTCTGAGGGCTGCTACCTATTAGGTTTCATCTACTTTAGGAGATTTCATCTACTTTAGGAGACCAGCTTTGCCAGCCAAGCTTCCTCATCTCTCCCTCCCATAACCTGTGTTACTACTATAAGTTGACTTACCACCATAACTCTTTTGGGCCCTGCTCCAAGCCCCCATTCTTTCTGTGACCTCAACATAGTATATAAGCTTCTGTACCCCATTGGGGGTTGGATAATCACCCTTTGATGCTTCCTGTATACACGTTAACAATAAATGTATATGCCTTTTCTCCCACTAATCTGCCTTTTGCGAGTTAATTTTTCAGTGAACCTTCTGAAGACAAAGAGGAAGCTTTCCCTTCACCCCTACTATGATTTAAAACAAAAAGTATGGGTATATTTCTTAAACATACCCACTGTAGTTCTTACACCTTTGAGTTTATCTAAGCCCTTCTTAAAATCCCATCATATTTTGACCTATCTCTTGGAATAATGGGTTTCATGACTTTACTATAAATGTGTAAAGCCATGCTTTCTTTTACTTGCTTTCAAACTAGCTTCAGTATATATTTTTTGCTCTTATTTTTCTGAGTTTTACTCATCTGATTCCTTCCTTTCATGACACTGTGAATTTTTTTATCACATCCCGCTCCACCTTCATCTTTCCAGATTGAGAGCATTAAGTAGTCAGCCCGTCCTCATAAAGCAGCACTCATTTGCTCCATTTCTGTTTTTACTACATCATTAAAATGACCACATGGCCAGAATTGAGCAGTATATTTCCAATTTATTTTTTTCTAACTTCCACTGTATAAGAGTTATTCTCCCAAATGTAAAATATTATCTTCAATATTATTTATAAGACTATTTATTGAGCCAAATATGTTTATGGATGACTTCTGCACTGTCCACTGGGAAAGCAGAATCTCACTTTAGGTCAATTCCAGTGACAACATCTATAATACTATAGTTTCTTACCTCCCAAATAGACATAGATTGGTCTAGAAGACTGCACAGATGGATCTGTATCCAAATTTACAAGGAAGGCCTTTTGTGAATCGATAAGTGCTATCCTTGTGTCATTTTTCTTGCTGTCAAAATGCCATAGTAAAGGAACAAAAGGTCCCAACTCAGCCTGTGTAAATCGTTAGCGTTTGGCTCTTTCCAAATTACTCTGCGTGCATGCACGTGTGTGCACTCACAGAATGTCTGAGATGGTCTGATCAGAAGTGCAGCATTACCAGGAAGAAATAGAAAATCTGTTTAAATTTGGATAAAAGAGTCTAGGAGTGGAAAGGGAGAAGGGTAAGACCAGGTGGTAGGCAAACGTGGAGAGCTGAGTGGAAGACACGACTCACCTGCTCACCCAGTAGTCCCATGTAATAGCTCCTGTGTGGAAAAGGCCAGTTGCACAGCTGTGAGCCACTTTAATTGTCGTCATGAGACTGTTCACACAGACCATTTATGTGTACACTCTTTTGCATACACCATTTAATGTCACGCAGAAAGGAATATTGATATATCACTTCCCCTTCATTTCTTCTCACCCAAACTGTCACAAGCTCCCAGTGCAATTCCATTCCTCTCCACTTCATCTTGCATATTGGTGTCAGAGTTATATTTTTAAAGAAAGTTCTTATGTTGTCACTTTTCTGGTTTAAAAAAAAAAAAAGCCATCTCTTGGTCCCTATTGCTTCCTCTACAAATCTTTCAAAATAGAGCCAAAATCTGATCACACAGCATATGAGGTCCTTCCAAACCAAGCCCAGCCTCCCCTCCAGCACTCACATATCCAGTGCCCAAGTTCTTTCCTCCTCATTGAAGCACTCTGCTCGCCTTTGCTCACCATCCCTTCTGTATGGAGTCTTTGGCTTCCCACCTCCACCTGTCCAAATAGCACCCATTTTTTAGACTCTCCATAATTGCTCCAACAGAAGACAAAAATCGTTAACTTCTTCCTCTTTTCCTTCCTATTCTCCAGCAACTTTTGGTGAACCTCAACAAATCCCTTAGCACAATAATAAAACAACAAGCACTTATAGAGAACTCCCTAAATGTTGGGTAGGGTGCTAAGTATTGTCTTAATTGGAGATCCTTTGGTTGTGGGAGTTAGAAACTTGCTAGAAACAAGTAAAAGACAAGCAAAAGACATTTGATTATTACAACCCAAGGAACCCAGGGTAAGATATATAATCAGGAAATCAAGAAAGGGCCCTTTCTCTCTCTTTCTTTTTCCCTCTCCCTCTCTCTCTCCCTCTCCCACCCTCTTTGAGCAGCACCCCTTCCTGGGTGCTGGATAGCACAGTGGAGACAGTTGTAAAGGCTCTCCCTCCCTCCCTCCACCAGCCACTAGAAAACCATACTATTTAGGAGTGTTGAGTGAATGTTGTTCACACGTGCAGATTATTATAGATAAAAATGATTATTGGCAAAATAGCAAAGGTCAATTATTTGTATTAGGTAAATATACCCTATTTAACCAAGTCTAAGCCTCCATTGATTATGAGACGCCCCTCTATTTTATGTAGTAGCAAGAAAGAAAAAAAAATGCTACCTTTTTATAATTGCTAAGAAGCTGTCAATTATAAGATATACTCTTTTTAGAAATGTTAAAATGTAAAACAATGTGATTTTTTTTAACATTTTCCAATTATTTAACCATATTCTACAGGTCTTACCAATTTTTCCACCCCTCAAACATGCAAATAATCCATGATTCTCCAGTTTCTGTTAGTCTCTGGCTATTTTGTCTTGTTCAACTAACTGTGGTTTATTTTCTTTCTTTTTTTAATTGATGTATATAATAGTTGTTCATACTTTGGGGGTACATGTGATATTTTTATACAGTGTGTAATGATCAAATTAAAGTCATTAGGATATCCATCACCTCAAATATTTATCTTTTCTTTGTGCTGGGAACATTACCCCTTTGCCTGCCCACTGCCCCCTCCTCCTCCCCCTGAACAACCTGACCAGAATCCACTCTAACCAATTGCACTTAATGACTGGGGCCACCACTGGGGGAGCAGGGTGAGTCCCACCATGATTTCTCTGTATCATTTTGATTATAGGCCAGAGTAGTTATTCCAGCTGCAACTTTCTATACAAATACTAATTCAATTTTAAGTCTTAAGTCACTTTTTTAATATATATGATCTTCTGTTCTTCCTACTGCCTCCCCTTTCTACTGCTCTCCTACTTTTCCTCTGCTGGTAGTAGCCACATGCCCCTGTTCCCCCCACCCTTGTATCCGGGGGCAGGGGGTGGAGCAGTTACCCTTCCTCTCCCTCTTGCTGAATAGCAGACTCAGCAAGAACATGAACATCCTCATCTAGTTTGGTCTTGGTTTGGGGCAGTGGGCAGGCCTTGAGGCTGGAGAAGGGACAGGCAGCTCTTCCCTCAGCTGGCCGTTACCAAGCTGCTTCCCCCTCCCCACCCCTGACTCCCAGCGGGGAGAGAAACCACAGTATTACCACAGCATTATTGTGACAGCCACAAACCTGATGCCTACAACCCCTCCACCCTCAGTCACCCCGACCTCTGGCTCTGAGCCCTGTTCTGACCAAATCACGATGATGAGCATTCGTGGATGGGGTACAGGGGGAGTGGGAGGGGACAAAAACAGCTTTTTCTGTATTTTGTATTGTATGTTGTCTTCAACATGTAACCAATCAGTATCTTGTCAACAGAGTCAGCGGATCGAACAAAAAAAAATTAGCTCTCTTCTAGCCATTATGAAATATACAATAAATGATTGTTAACTATAATTTCCCTACTATACTATAATACTAGAGCTTCTATCTAAATATATTTTGTACCCCTTAACCGGCTTCTCTTCATCCCCCTAGCAATGTGATTCTTGATGAAATATTATATTTAACATATAGAAAATAAATTCTACTTGCCTTTGTATAGCACCTAAGATCTCAAAAGGAGAGGTTGTTTAAACCATCTTTGAAGGAAAAGCCCCAAATGACCAGGTTACTATTGCAGAGACCCCAAATGGACTCAGCAGCTAGAGCTCATACCAGGAGCTATGAGAAACTATATTAACTCATCTCAAAGATGACATCAGTGACAGTAAATCAATAATTAAAACCCTTTTGGGTCAGGCCATGTAGACTACCAGCTAAGAAATGAAGAGCTTGTCGTAGATTTCCAGACCCCAAGCAGAAGAAAGATTCCCAATCCCTGAACCAACTCAGCTCAGGAGTCCAGACATTCAGGCAAAGGGTGACTCAGCCTCATCACCCACCTTGAAAAGGTGGGCATTTTCACTCAACACAGCTCTCCCTCCCCTGGGGTGACGAATGTGGTGGATCTTCAACATGATTTCTACTGCCCATCTCAGCCTCAGCTCCCTACTTGTACCATGGCCTAAAAATGGGCTGTTGCCAGGACCGGTTATTGGGCTAAGAACTAAGAGGACAGCATATAGAACTCTCCATAGAACCCAACTGTGCCTTCTAATAGTTTTATCCCCATTCAATATTGCCTCTTAGATCCATTTGCATTGTTGCTTGTACCTATGGCTCACTCATATTCACTCCTGCATACTGTATTGTCATGTGAATGTGCCACAATTTAGTCACCTATCTTCCCATCAATGACATATGGCTTATTTCCTTTTTACTCTCTCTCTTGCAAAGAGAGGCTCTGTAAGTCTGCTGGAATATATGTGCAAATGTTTCTCCAAAATATATACCTAGAAGTGGAATTGCAGGGTCTTAGACAACATTCGTATTCAGCTTCACAAAACAATGCCAGATTATTTATCCAAACTGGTTGTTCTAATGCACATTTCTATAGGAGATATATGAGTTCCCATTACTTCAAACTTTGACAACATGAGATTATGAGAATCTTAATTTTTGCCCATCTAGGAGGATGAAGGAGACAACATATGGTATATTATTTATAACATTCAAAAAACAATACTAAACAATAAATTGTTTAGGAGTACCTACACCTGTAATAAAAATATATGCAAAGAAAGGGAATGATGAACACAAAATTCAGGACAGTAACTACTTCTAAAGAGAGGCAAGGGAAAGGAATTATTATGTTACTATACGTACATATATATTGATTTTATGATTTCATATAATACATAATAAAGTAATATTTTGCTTTATTCTATGTTCCCACAACACTGAAACAATGGCTGCAATAATGCTTGGAATTGCATTCTCAAAGCCTCATCATCAAAAAGAAATAAAAGTTCTTCCCTTCTAGCTCCAGACAGAAAAAAATCTTAGGGAAGGAATTTGATTGGCCCAGATCCTGTGTTCATTCCCAAACCAATCACTGTGGCCAGAGGTAATGAACACTATTATTGGTCTTTCTTTCACCTCTGTGGCCAGAGGGATAGAATCTGTTACTGTAAAATGTGAGGTGGCATGGAGGACATGAAAGGGCAAATAATAACAGAAACCTTAAGAAGTATTAATATCATCATCTTCTAAAGACCATACAAATGAGAGGTGGCAGGACTAGACTCAAACCCAGATCTGCATGACTCCAAAGCCTGGGCACTAATCACTTCAATTCCAGCTCCTGCTAGATGAAAATACAGCAAGTTTTCTTTAGTGTTATGCCAGGATTTCCTTAAAGGCTGGGACCCTGTCTTATTTATCTGTGTCCTTCCAGCTCCTAGAAATATTACCTGGCACTTTTTAGGTGTTTGTAGAATTAATTAAATCTCAGAACTACAGATTGCTTATTTGAACATATTCTTACATCAATATGGATGTGACCATGTCTAAGACCAGCTGTGTGGGTCTTGTGCTCACAAGAGAACAGATGGGGATTTGAAGAGTGGGAAGGGGTGGAACATTTTAATTTCAAGAAAATTTTAGCATCACAAAATTCAAAAGGGAGCTAGCAATACTAGAAATTTTATACTTAAAGCAAAGTTGCTTGATGGTCAAAAATGAGCATAAAAAGAGTATTAAGACATAGCTAGCATATATTTTTCTTACTGAGAAAATTATGACTATCCAGATTTATTATTTCTATTACATTTTTTGAGAAACTCTTTAAACAGGAAAGTGGGATTGGGTGGAGCCAAAGAGGGACCTTTTCTTTCACTATGTCATTTCAATTGTTATAAAAAATATATTTATGAGATACTTGCAAACTTAAAAATAAAGAAATAATCACTGCATAACCACATAGTTTAAGTCTCTTGGCAATAATTACCAGTTTTCTGTCTCTTTCCACTTTCCCCAACCATGATGTTCAAGAAGGTATTGTTCAAGAAATGATTTTTATCTTCATTTGTTTTCATTTGGGTCATGTTAGTTTTCATCCTTTTTCTTCCACAGAATTACATCTTTTCCTGGTACTTGTCTTTTACGTTCCTTTGTGAAGCCTAAAATAAAACAAACAAACAAAAAACCATTTCTTTATTAAGTACAATCTTCTCATTTCTCACTGTTCATTTCATCTTCCTTTGGAATGATTCTAGTCTCCTTAGGACATTGGATGTACATATTTAAACTTTTTATCTTCATTTTAGTCTTTCAACCCTTTTGTTCTCCTTTCTTTTCTTTGTTTCACAAAAATAATGCTTCATTTTAAGTGACTCACCATTGTATTGCTTCCCTGGCTTGCATAGCGATTAAGTTGAAGATAGACTATTAATTTAGAGTTGTGTGCTGTGCTGGTTCAGCCTGCTTCTAATTTTGCTAAAGGATCTGTATGTGGCTGCAATTAATTTATTTTTAAACATTTTCTTTCTTTCCTTCTGTCTTCTTGCCTGTATTATCCAATCTGATATCCACCAGAGCATTATACACTGATCTAAATTTTGCCCCATTCCAAATTTCAAATTTTTCTTTTTTCCCCTCCTATTAGACTCATTTTGTTTCTAATTACAATCCAGCTACCCACAGGCTTATTTCACCAGAGGCCATAACACTAATGTTTATTCAAGTGATTTTTGAAGTAAGTGTTATCCTGCATTTACTAGGAAAAAAGAGATGGGAGGGGAGTAGAGAAATTGAGAATAATAATTGTTTCAATCTCGAAATTAAATATTCCCTGTTGGCTATGTACACTGCTGGGATTCTCCGAGCCCTTATTTAATCCTACCATTGTTTTGCCTCTATTGACTTGCACCTATAGCAGGCTCAACCAGGCAAAGCGGGCCAAGAATCCTGACTCAAGGCTTCTGTCTCTTGCCCTAATCCTTTTCCCTTACATCTCATGTAGCCAACATTAGGTCCAAATCTACCTTTGTTCTTTGGGCAAAAGAAAGAAGCTTCCTTTCACCTTCTTCTCCAGTCTGGTAGATACAGACAAAGAGAGTACGGCCTAGCTGGGCCCTGGACATTTTTTGATATGGCATCACTGTCATGTCATAGAGACAAGATCTTACGATACTTAACTCATGGAAAGTCATGGTGTGGGGAGCAGAGGAGAGTTGTTTTGTGGAATTAATTAAATCTCCAACTACGGACTGCTTATCTGAACACATTCTTATATCAACATGGATGCGACCAGGTCTGAGATCAGCTATGTGTGTCTTGTGCTCATATGAGAACAGATGGAGATGAGAGCCCATGCCCTGGAATATCAGAGAGGATGGGTCCTTCAGTAGAGCCACCTCTCAGGGCTACCTGCCAGATGTAAGAGTCTTGTGACTACGGCCATGGGCAAAATGACTCTGCCTCACAAAATGAGATCTGTGTCCTCAGCTATAAAGAACTGAGGCATTATACCCCTACCCTAGCTATGAATCCAACACAATGCATCCTCTGCTTCAGGTATCCGACTAGTAGGCAAATTTGGGATTAAAATCTCTAGCAAATCTTCCCTTTATGTCCTGTGAAGACATATGGAGGCCTGTGGAAAAACAGAAACTTGACATCAGAAGGAAGCTGGGTCCTGATGAAAGAGCTCTGGCCATGTAGGCCTGGTACACTGGGAGAGCCCTAATTGTGAAACACATCTGCCTGTCTCAGCGGGCATCAGACATCAGTGGAGGCTGGATTAAGCGGACACACACAAAGTCTGTCTCTTAGTCACAAGAGTTTTCACCATCACCCCTACCATGATTCACTGACCCAAGTCTGGAAATCCCAGGTATAAGAACAAATCTCACAGAAAACCATGAATATATCCCTAAGTCTTTTCCAGGCAAAGCTAGCACTTCCTGTCAGTTAGAGCAGATGCCAATGAGGCCAAGACTTGAGCAATGTATGAGACAGTTCCTCACAGGGGAAAATTCTACTCCATAGTCGGAGACTAAACCTGTAAACCTAGCCAGATATTTTGCAACCATGAACATAATGAAGTCAGTTAATTTTCTGCTCAATTTTCTACTGTGTTAGAAGGGATATTATCACTTTAAATTCTGTGTCAGAAGCAGTCTCTAAACAAGTTGGTTACTGGAACAAAGTAGCCAGGGGCTATAGATGAAGAACAAGATAGAAAAAGATTCCTTCTGAGAAAGCAGAAAAATTAAAAATAACAAAATCAGAAAAGCCTCCTATGATTAAAGCAAGCCAGATACAGACGTATCCGAGTCTCTGTTCTACAGATGCACAGGAAAATGTATGTGCTTCTTGATAGCCTCTAAATTCAGAAGTGAGAAATTGAATTAAAGAAATACCAAAAATGATTGCTAGAGGTAGCACTAAAGATGGTAAGAGAAGCTATACCTCATCTCTCACTGAAAACCACCTCCCTCGCAACAAGCTCAGGACACACAGATAAAGAAAGTGGAATACATGAGAGAAGCTACCAGTGAGTTAGAACTAAGATAAGGAGGGGGAATTGTTTTTGTTGTTGTTGTTGTTGTTTGTTTTTTTGAGACAGAGCCTTGCTCTGCTGCTTGGGCTAAAGTGCCATCAGCCTAGCTCACAGCAACCTCTAACTCCTGGGTTCAAGCGATCCTCCTGCCTCAGCTTCCCAAGAAGCTGGGACTACAGGCACGCACCACCACGCCTGGCTAGTTTTTGTATTTTTAGTAGAGACAAGGTCTCGCTCTTGCTCAGGCTGGTCTCGAACTCCTGACCTCAAGCGATCCACCCACCTTGGCCTCCCAGAGGGCTAGGATTACAGGCGTGAGCCACCACACCTGGCCAGGAGGGGGAATTAATAAAATTAAATTATCTCATTCACTGCTGATGGGAGTGCAAATTGATACATTTCTGGAAAGCAATTTGACAACATACTTATCAAAATCCTTCAAAATATGTATCACCTTTGACTTTGTATTCCTACTCCCAGGCATCTAACCTAAGAAATAATAAGAAAGATAGATAAATATGCATGTCACAGAATTATTTATAATGGTGAATAGATGGACATCTAAATATACAATAGGAGAATCCATACCATAGAAAATTATGCAGTTATTTAAATCACTACCTTTTAGATTGGTCAGAAATATGAGGACATGCTTATAATAAGTTAATTGAAAACAATAGATGCAAAATTACACAAGTAGAATTATCATAGGTTTGTTCACATATATTTTTGAAAGGAAATACAGTATTAATAGTGGTTATCTCTTGGTAGTAGAATCAGAGTTCATATTACCAAATTTCCTACATTAAACCAGTATTACTTTTACAATGATCAAAAAGTTTTTTTTAAAGAAAATTTAAAAGTTTATGCTATAAACTTTCAGGGGAGAAAGGGAAAGCAGAATATAAAATTCTATAGAAAACCAAAGGCCTGAATGGAAATATTTAAAATATTAATGTTTGTTATTTCAGGATTATAGGTCATTGTATAACTTTTTGCTTTCTACTTTTTGGTATTTTCACATTTTTCTTTAAAGAAAACATATCCTTTTATACTGAAAGAAGTGTTTTTAAAGTAAAAAAGAATAAAAGAAATAAGAGCATGCCAGCGATGCTCATTAAGAAGAACCAAACCACCTAAGAAGTATATAAGGGACTTTTATTTGTTCTTTTATAGAAAGATGTAATAGGATGAGAGGAACTTTTCATGTTGCTCCCAAAATTAGCCACCAAACCCAAAGCCAGGGATAAAGAACTACATAATGATACTACATTTTAAAGAAAGCCAAAAACGGGGGAGAGACAGCCTCTTATGAGAGAGACTGGACTGACTCGGCTACCCCACCACGCCCCATGACCTCTGTCCATTTTACACATGCAGACAACTGTGAGACATAGGGGTTTTAAGGAGAATCTTTGTAATCCTGAGTCGTTGGTCTAGCCTAAGGAAGGAGCACTACAGTTTGCAATTATGGTAGCCATGAAAACGTGCCTCTGACATCTCCTACTGTAGGGATCATAACCAACAGCCCAGCTGCTGCATACTGAAATCCCCCACCACATTGGAGCCAAGATCATGCTTTCCTTTAGCTGCCTCCGGACCAAAGTCCCTGAGTATAGCAGGGACACTAAGGCAAGCTTGTTCCTGAGAATCTTGATGGAACTTTCTTAGAACTGCACTGTCATCTAAGACCTTCCTTCTTTTTTCTAAGACCTGCCTCCTTCATGGGGGTCAGACTAGCATCACAGTCTGGTAGCTCTCTCGGCCTCCTCTAGCTCCTGTGCCTTTTCCTTTACAAGCATGTCCCCTAATAAATTCCTTGTACATCTAATTTCATTCTGGCTTCTGAATCTCTGAGGAGCTGGACTAATATAATAATATAGAAGCACTGCACTCACCCACCTATAGAACCATTCAACCATTCACAGAGATTGGGGGTGCTAGCAAAAAATAGTGCTTTGGCATCTCATTCCCCAACTGGAAATCTGCTTACGCAGTAAATACTGATTGGGTTTCAAAACCTATTTTAGCAGCAGGAGAAGAGATATGCAAAGAGATGAGAGACCAAAAATGAGGAACGATGGAATAGTCTACTCTTTCACTGGTTGGTATGAGTTTCCCGTGGGCCAGTGGATTCTGCAGCAAATAGATGGATTTGAATGGTGTCGCTTGTACTTACCTGGTAGGCGCACACCACTGGTGGAACTTCTCAAGCTGCTGTGGTGTGGGGTGGAGTACCTGAGGTGGAAGCCGAGGCAGGGTTGGGAGAGGCCAAGCCAGAGCAAATGTCACAAATCAAGGAACTCCGCAGGGTAGGATTCTGAACTCTGCAGGGCAGGATTCACATGTACCCCAAAAGAAAGCCAGCATGCAAACACCTGCCACACAGGTGTTAGCCAGAGAGTCAGCTTAGCCAAAGAGCTATACAGCCACATCCAAAGAAGAAAAAAGAATTTTCCCCCCTTTATCTAAAACATTTTCCCCAAATCCCCAAGAGGCTAGAGGAAAAAGATACCCAGAAAATGGGAAAAATGAAACAAAAGATTTTTCTGCCTCCTCCTCTCCCTGTAAGTCAATCAGGCCATGGGTCAAGGCTGAATATGAGACTCAAGGTCAATCTCATCTAAAATATGCCTGACTTGTTAATACCCAAAAGTAACCAGAGACGCTATGGGATCCCCCTGAGATGTCACAGGAAACATGAAAGGAATTGTAGTAGGGAGAATTCTAAGAATAACCCCAGTTATTCATCTCCTTCCCTTGAGCATGGATGGAATCTATGGATGATGACATATCACACCCTTGAATGTTACATTACCTGACAAAGAGACTTTACAGGTGTGTAACTAAGGTTACTATCAGTTGACTTTAAAATAACAAGATTATCTTAGACTACTAGGTGAGCCTGATCTAACTACATGAGCCTTTAAAGCAGAGAGTTTACTCTGTGTGGCAACAAAGAGGAAGTCAGATTTTAAGCCTGATGGAAATTCAAACTAAGAGATGTTATGAACAGGCCAGTGGACAGCCTGGCAAGAAACTCTGAGAAGCCTCTAGGAGATGAGAGCAGCTCCTGCTGACAACCAGGAAAATGGAACCTCAGTCCTACAATCACAATGTTGTCCTACCAATCGCCTGAATGAGCTTGAACGTAGACTCTTCCAAGATCCTTCAAGTAAGTGCCCAGTTAGCTGACTCCTTGACTATGAGACCCTTAGCAGAGAACCCAGTTGAGCCATGCCAGACTTCTGACCTACAGAAATTGGAATATAGTAAATGGGTGTTGTTTTAAGCCAATAAATTTGTGGTAAGATGCAATGCAGCAATAGAAAATTCAACAGCATATATTTGATAGCAGTAATTAGAAAAAAAGTAAACCATTTTTTGTGCCTCTACCAAGTTCAGAATGCTTAATAAACTAATTACAAAGTTTTATTATCAAGCTTGCTTTGTATTGTTAAATGAATATATTCAAGTGACTTATAAACAAATTGTATTGTATAATGCAATGGCTTAAAAATTCATAGTAATCTCTTTTGTCAGATTATAACTGTTTAGAACCAACCTGATCATTCCTATGGTGTTCTTTGTAAACTACTACATACATACTGCATATATAAATTAATGGCACAATATTAAAAGTAATCAACAATCTCCACAGTACTGAATCTGAAATCTGTACCAATATCACAAGGTGGCTTGAGATATTATATGGCATTGCTCATGCAAGGCACACCCCTTCTCATGAATGGGAAAACAGGGTGAGAAGCTTCATTGTGATATATAAGGAGCTGAAAAATATTATTGTCTTAGCGTAGGTTTCCTAGAAAACAGAGCCTCTGAAGGAAAGCTTGTGTGTGAATACTTTATTAAGGAGTGCAGTCTCAGGACAGCAAGAGCAAGGGACAAAGTAAAGAGAGGTAGGGAAGGAAGGAGAGCAAGGGTGGTACACTACTGAGCTGGCCCCAGCGTCATAAGAAAACATGGCTGGCTTTCTCTTTATGCAAGACGTCTCCAGAGAGGCCATATGAAACACTTGTATCTCAGAAGAGCCCATTGCTGGGCGGAAGGGGAGCAAAATTTATCTGCCGGGTCCTTTCTGTCTCCTGTTTCTCACTGGTCAAAGGACACTCTCACACTTCTAGGTGTGTTGATTCCCCTACACTGCTGGGTGTGTTAGTGTTACCTCACCTTTCCAGTCAGCCACTGGGGAAGTCAGATTCCATGCCACTGCCCAACACTTCTGAGCCTGGGTGTGGTAGAAACAAGGAGTGGAGTTGCTACCCTTCCTGCCCAGTGAGCATAGTGGAGCCATGCAAGAGCAGGGCCTCCCCTGGGGGAGGCTGGGACAGCTGACAGGGTTAAGAGATGAGGGAAAGTTGGTGGCCAAGGGTACTCCACTGAGCACGTGGCCAGGGCTCAGAGAAGATGGAGCCATCTGGAGAAGTGGATCACTTGGATCTCATAGTCCCAAATCTGATAGTGTTTGCACTGTACCACCCTTCCTCCTCTACTATTATCCTGACAACTAGGTATCAGAGAACTGACCCAGCCCCCCACTGCTTCTAAGAAACAGCTACTTCTTTCTTTTCATCATCATCCTTAATTTGGGGTTCCTCCATCTGGTTTACATTTCTTCCCAGAAGGCTCTTGGTGCCCTTATTTCCAAACTCTTTTCTGTTCGTGAAGCTATTTCTTTCCCACCAATTTTTGTAATCCATTCTGGAAAACACACCCAAAGCCCCTGGGCTTCTGCTCATTCTGCTTTTCATTACTGCAATTGTGGTATGGTTAGACCAGTAATGTCAAAACCATGTGTGTGTGTTTGCAGTGCAGTCTGTTCCAAAGTTTGATAAGAGTAGGCTTAGACACACACACAGGCACACGCAGACACACTTCTCTCCTGGGCAGCGCAGTATTTGGACAGAGATATGATTACATCTCTTGGAAAGGAAGAAAAGTCTTGATTTGAGGTATAAGCCTTCTAATTTCAAAATGGGAAATATTTCAAAACCCACAATAAACCCTTATGTACAGGGGACTAAAACCTTATGAGGAGCATGAAAAATTTTAAAATAGGGCATTAATAAATAAAAGCATTTTTCCCACAGATTACTTGGGCTTTGAGTTCATTACCCAAGGTCTTCTTTTGACATTTCCGGGATTCTTGCATTTATATTCAAACTCATCAAAAATTGTCCCCAAGTGACCACACAATCACTTCTTGTGGTTTTTCTTCCTTCCTCTTGATTAGTTTTTTTCTCTTCAGGTCTTTGGCTGACTGTTTTGCTACTGTTACAAGGGCTGAAGTCCCTACCAGGGATAAAAGAAAGAACCATGAGTACCAATGCTGTGTTCTCACATTTTTTTCATCCAGAGCAGGAAAGGACCATTTATGGATTGATCTCCTCATCAGAGAACCATGTCACCCAATCTCCCTGTGCTGCAACTTGCCACAAGATTGATGGTAAATATAATATATATGAAAATGAAGGAGGAAAATGTATGCAAAGCTTCAGTGGTGGTGCAGGGGGCTGGAAACGATGTTGTGCAGTACATCATTTCATCAGAATTTCTCATTTTCAGGACATTGGCTCTAAAATTACTGCAGTCATAGTGTTTAATGTTCCTGTACTGGGATTCCAGGGTTTAAAAAAAATGATTTGAAACCGGAAAAGCAAGGCTGACTTGTTTGGACCCATGCTGTAGTGTGACAAAAAAATTGCAAAGAAATAAAAAATGCTGTAAACACACATACACACAGATGGGGAGCAGGGAGACAGGAGACACAGTGAGCTTGCTACTCTATCCAATAAAACACCAAGCAGGTTGCCAATAAAAGAGGAAACACAACATAATAATAAACTAATGAAGCTTAAGGTTCACGGCCCTGAGAGGGGACCTAGTAATGACCTTGCAACATGGTCAGAGGTTTTTGTAAAATTTGTAAAAATATGCTATTTTAACCAAAATGCTTAAGATTGCTGTCTCTCTCGACTCTGATTTCCCTTCAATATTAAGTGGCATTAGGCCATGAGCATTTGGAGGATCTAGCTAAGAGACAGTTGAGTTGAGGATATGTCATTTGGGTTTAGTAGAAAAGCAGAATATATTTAGGTGGGTCTCAGTCACTTCTGTGTTAGTTACATGCTTGCTAGTGTCCTGGTAGAGCAACGGCTTCTAGAAGTACTCCTATGGCTCCTGGGCAGCACAGAGGTGCAGGGCAAGAGATCATATCTCAGCATGATCACGAACTTCGGTGCCCAGTGCCAGGAGTATGTTGGATAGTAGGGGAGAAACCAGACTTGAAATATACAGAGCCAGAAGCTAATCTATGGGAAATTCTCCTAATCATCTGATCTACTGATATACTGATAGAGAGTAGATCGGATGATTAGAAATATATATTCAGATTTCACTGAGGCGTCAACAAAACAGAAGTTTTCTCCTTGATAGAGGTTCTTCCATACTTGATACCAATCCTAAAAATTTATACAATAACAAGCTGTGACACTGAAAAAACTTTTCTTAACTATCAATAGCTTTTTTAAAAAACTTCAATCAATCATGCTAGAACAACTGAGTTATCTTTCTATGCTCTCTATGAAAAGCATATTACAAAACTGTTATTATATGAAGGGGCAACCAAAGATTATGAAGCTAATGTTTTTCCTTCTAAGAATGTGGCATGCCCTTCTATTTGTTCAGATTCATTTGATATTTCTTCATATGGGTTCTCAACTTTTCTTGCTAAATTTATTTCTAAATATTTTGTAATTTTAAGAAATATTTTGTAATTTTATGTCATTATTTTGAATCAAATATGTTTTCCACTCCCATTTCCAGATTTCATTATTAGTATAGAAAAAAAGATTTTTTATTTTTTAAATTATCATTGATCCAGCCATCTTTCAAAAATTATATTTATTCTTATGCTTTTTTTAGTGTCTCCTGGGTTTTCTGGGAATACTATCATATCATCAGCAAAAAAGAGATAGTGTAATTAATCTCAATTTCTAACACTGAGCAGTGTCTAATATTTTTCAGGCACACCATGAATGTTTTAAGAGTCAATGAACAAATGAATTAATGAATGAACAAAGAAGGGGGTCAGAGATTATTCACATGGACCATCAAGGTTCTCACTTTGCATCACTCCAAGGTATTCCTGATCTTCTTTTTGAATGCCACCACCATTTCTTTGATCTAAACCACGGAAGTTTCAAATCTAGTAAATTAGAAGATGAATAAGTCTGATGGTCAAAGGGAACATGTTCCTGATTAGTGAAAGATCTTCCTGAGTGAATTGTAGTGTATGTTCTTTGAGTTCCCCCTTTTCATGAGAGCTCGGAAACAGTATACAGGGAGGCTTTTTGAATCTGACCAGGAAAGAAGGAACAAGTTGTCACTGCACTTTTGAATGAATTAGAAAACTTAAGGAGGCGACCTAATGCTTTTATTGGATAAGAACAGGCGGCTAGTCAGAGGTTCACTGGCAGGAGCATTTCAGTGAAGGGTCCAGAAGCACAGATTAAAAAAAAAAAAAGTCAAGGCAGCCTGGGAAGCTTTCTAAATCTAGGAAAAGAGTAAAAGAAAAGTCTGCAGGTGGTAATTGAGAGAAAACCAGAGATGCCAATGTATACATAGGTGTTCATTTTAGTCTTGGTCCATTTATTACATCCATACGTAGGCCTCACAAATACCACGTAACTGAATTGAAAGCATGTGCTCTCCTATCTAACCTCACTAAGTCTACCAAATTCAGGGAAAGCCAAGTCACTGGGCCTAAAATCTCAACCACAGCCATTCATCTTATGTCAGCCATTAGAGTTCGTAGACATAATTTATTACTGAGGGAATCGGCCATTATCTATGTTGTGTACTTGAAATTACAACTCAACTATCAATCTGAGCCATAACAAATATTAAATAATAAATAGACCCCAGATGCTAGAAGCTTCTGACTTGGTGTCACAAGAATATCACTTAATCCAACAAAACATAATAGCTCCCCATGTTTCACAAAAGTAAAAATACACATACACAAATTTATGAATGCACATGAAGAATTTTCCACTGCAAGAAACATCTTTGTTTTCAAAAACAGAAATAATGACCACCATGCTGGAGAGCATGATGCAAAGTGCCCCTCATAAAATACCCGCAAGAACACCAAGTACTAAGACAACAAGGAGAAAAGGGTATTTTCAAGTAATGGAAATAAATCCTAACTCTGGCACAGATTACAAAAGATGGTTACCCAAAGAATAACCAAACTGTTCTTCTAGGAAAAACAAAATGTTTCTATTAGAGAGTCGAAAGGAAATCCCTCGGGAGGCAGATAGAGTATCAGTGTAGTAATTGGCTAGATAATCCCAAATCCCGCGCCTGAGCCGACAGCACAAAGCCAAATGAGGAGCAGCAGCTTCCACGCACACAGCAGGCTACCATGGAGGGCTGACGCTTTGAAGCATCTCTTCATGCTTTTAGTTGATGAAAGGCTCATAAGGAAAATTTATCCCTCTAAATAAGCCAAGACCAGCAAACACACGAGCCCATTGGTGATGCGGTTTAGGTCTTTAATTTGCTTTGTGTAGCATCTGGCACCCTGATGTTTGGTCTTTGCTCACAAGGCTAGTCCTGATTGAAGTGCTCTTGCCCTTCCTCTCTGAGGATCGGCAGCTTTCTCACCTATTGTGGGTCTGCCAGACTTAGAATCACTCTCTTCCCTGGGCCAGATCATATTTCAATTCTTTTGATCACGACGAGATAGAATATAAAGACACTAAGAGACAGACCTCTCAAAGAGTTTCATATGACCTTAATTCCCTATCAAAGGCAATGCTAGGAAAAGCCTGGATATGATCCATGTGGATAATGGCCTCTGCCCAGCAGTAAGAATCTTCAACGATCTAAATGGTCCTGAGCCTTGGAGCTGGCCTTCTTCACTCTATGACTGGGATAGAAAACAATGAGGGTTTTCCCTACAGCCCAAAATAGGACCCCTAAAGTTGACGAAGAGGGTAGACCAAGCAAACAGAAGGGTTGCTCTTTATTTTCTCTCAAGCAGAATTATGAATTTGGATTGATGAAAACCAATTACAACGTCCCTTTTCTTTATCCATAGAATGACCACTAAGTCACATTTGCCTCCAACAATGCTGGTTTACACCTGTTGTCCCTGAATCATTATTTGTAGTGTACCTTGCACTCTCAAAGTGTTCTACTTTGGAAAGTAAATTATATTATCAACATACTTACTTAGGATACCAAGTGCAAATTCCTCCTTGATCCATGCAAGGTAACACACATATCTTCAAGGAGGAGCAAGCAGGATTCCCAAGTTGGGGGACTTTAAGCAGAAGGTTGGGGATTTAGAAATGTTACTCATTCTCCTTTGGTGCAGATATCAAGTTTATCTTTCTGTAAAGGGTATGGCAACCTTGTATATCTTGTTAGAGAAAAATAGTCATAATCTGTAGGTCTTATCTGTTCCCATTAAAAGAAAAATTTGTTATATGACCATAGTAGTCAGGATCCCATCAGAAAACAGATGACCCATCTGAACTAGGATAATTCAAACATCCTTCCTTACAATAGTGTGGGTGTGGGGGCCACAAGGAATAGTCCAGAAACTGATGCTTAGTGCCAACCCTGCTGTTATCATCAAAGGCCAAAGGAAGGAGGGGAGGGAAAGCATCTTGTGAATTGGTTTCTGGACAGGAGGAGAGACCCCTTCATGATACAACTCAAGTTCCCCTTCTTTTATGAACCAAACCCCACAAACAATCTCAGCCCCTAGGGATCACACCCTGAAGCTCTAGCACAAGCTGCATAATGCATCTGGCACTCACACATACAAGCTTGTCTTCTTACACACCTTTTCACAGTACAGGTTGAATATCCTTTATCCAAAATTATTGGGGCAAGAAATGTTTTGGATTTTAGATTTTTTCAGATTTTGGAATATTTGCATTATACTTACAGGTTGAGCTTCCCAAATCCAAAAATCTGAAATCCAGAATGCTCCAATGAGCAATTCCTTTGAGCATCATGTCAGCACTCAGAAAGTTTTGGATTTTGGAGCATTTCAGACTTCAGATTTTCCAATTTTGGATGCTCAATCTGTACTGTCTTTTAATCTAGACCATAAACCCTATGAAGGTAGAGACCACATTTCTTACCTCTAGATTGCAAGCATCACAATACCAGTGGCTCTAAATCATTTGTTTTCTCTCCGCAACACATAAAACCAATGACAGTCACATGCGTTATGCATAATTCCTACCACGCTCCTTCGTTTCTCTCCCACTCAAGAAAACATAGCAGAATACAGAGGAGAGAGGTCAGGTTATTTTATAGATAATCTTGAATCCACTCCAACTTTTTAATGTAAATTGTGTACAAACATTATATTCTGTTACTACAGACTAGTGTCTGGCAACACATCTCACAACCACTCCTGGGCACTGTGTGTCATAACGGCATGAGCACATAAAGTGCTTGATGATGAGAAGGAAGAAGGATTCGCAAAGTGGATAGGGAGTATGGAATAAAAGGCTGTCTCCACCACTGTAGACACAAGTGTAGGATCACAGAAGACCCCAATCCCCAATCTTCTGATATTCCACATTTACCATCCCAGAAAAATACAGTCAATTTGCCTTACACAATACTTAGTCCAACTCTGAATTTTACAAAGGAAGAAATTGGGATGTGTGATTTGCCCATGATCATACAAGATGCTAATCAAGGTGGTGTTGCAACCCAAAACTAAATCAAATGAATTCATGGACAAACAACAACAAAACTTTTTTCTTGCCTAGAAAGTGGTGAATTTATTCGTGTTTACTGAGTTCAAATACTTTCTGAGTGTTACTTTGTGCCAGGTGATGACACTGTCCTGGGTAATGAGGATACACAGTAAACAAAAACAAACCAGGGCCTGCTCTCAGATGGGGGTACTCTTCTGTCTGGGTCAGGGAAGGCTTTCTGAAGAGGTGACATTTGAGCAGAGAGGTAAAGGGAGGAAGGGAGTCACGTGGGTCTTTAGGGTACAATGCATACACCAGAGTAGCATGTACTTGGAGTGTTCCAGGTGAAGAGGCCATTGTGGCGGAACTGGAGAAGGAAGAAGCAGAGTGTGGCCGGAGGTGAGATTAGAGATTTTGAAGTGGGTCCAGATCTTAGGGTCTTGGATTTTATACCAAGTGAGATGTGAAATCATCAAAGGATTTTCATCAGAGGAGGACCATGACAACACATTTTTAAAATATCGCCCTGGCTGGGATGTGGAGATGAGACTGGGAGAGCAAGGACACAAGCAAGAAGGAAGCTCCTGCAACAATGTAGGAGAGACAGGCAGTTAGGCATCAGGCACCAGGTGTGAGGTGAAGAGTGGTCAGATTCTGAACACACTGTGAAGGAATCGCTGACAGGATTTAAGGACTGATCAGATGTAAGCTGTGAAAGAAAGAAGGGAGTGAGAGATAAGGCCCAGGTTTTTGGCCTGAGTAACTGACAGATTGAAGTGGACATTTACCAGGAGAGAGGAGAATGAGAGAAGAGCAGGTTTGGAAAGGAAGGTCAAGGTCTACTTTTTTTGCTAAGTTAGATCTGCCTTTATAAATCTAAGTGGGATGTCCAGCAGGCAACAGTACACAGGGTGTGGAGTTCAGAAGAGAGGCTGGGGGGTCACCTGCACAGGGGTGGTATTTTGAGTTATAGGACAAGATGTGAGGTTGGACAGAGAAGAGAGCCCAGGACTGAGCTCAAGTTCAAGTACAAAGACTGTGCTGCCCCTCCCAAATATCACACTTACACTTTAATTAGACTTTCTGTAGATAGTGCCTCCTAGTCTCCTTCAACATCAGCAGAAGGACAAGTTACTGCTAGAATGTCAATGAGCCTCACCCTCCCTTTCAGGGAAGCAGCACTTCCCTTTTGGGCTGTTCACTCTTAGTGAAAGCCAGAGGCCTTTCAAAGGAGCCACACCAGCAGAAGGAAGGGTGAAAGCCCCACGGAAACCACACCAGATGCAGGGGTGCTGGGAATGCAGGGAGAGAACAGGAATGCTGCCACCATCAGCGTGTCAGTCAAAGAGAAAAGTGACATGGGCCCCTCCCGGACATTGCTCCTGAAGCCATCCCAAAATATCATGGGCAACAAGAGAAGCAGAGGCCAACCAAGTCAAGAGTTGAACAAACTTTTGATAAGGGGCACATTCTGATGCAGGAGGGAGTCTGACCACAGCCCTGAGTCACGGTGATTCTGTCCTTCACAATATAGAGAACAATGACAGGCTATGCGTAGAATGCAGGGCTGATTGTTACAGACACTGCAGGGTTGAATCATTTTATGGCCAAAGACAGAGTGATGACAGCTGGTCCCACCATTCAGCTGAGGCAGGAGCTGGAGCTGGGCATTGGGAAATCCCTTACAGATTATTGGATTTCTCTGAGACTTGGCTTTCCCTCCACTATGAATTGGAAGTGGTGAAACAGACCACCCTCAGAGGGAAAGTTTTTTAGAAATAACTTAAGGAGAATTATTTTCCAAGTTACAACAGCAAGCACCACCACATTAAGTTCTAGACAGTTAAAAATAGGTAAACTCCCATTATGTTGAACTCAAAGAATTTGCCAATTATTTTGAAGTAAAATGGTGCTAAAATTAACACATTGCTAGAAACCAGGTTCCAGGATGAGGGATCTGGAGAAGAAAGAATACCAACATCCAACCCCTGCTTCATAAATCCATGAGCAAAGGGAACTAAAGCCAGCAGGAGAAACAAAATGTCATGAACACACAAACACATATATTCCCCCCTTGTTCTCCATAGATGTTGGACTTTTATTATATGTGTTTTCTTAATTAATTATTTGGAACATGAGATGACACCAAATTAGATGGCTAGTTCTTCTAGGTGAAGAAGAATAAGGGTTACTAAAGAAAAGTCACTTCTACTAGAAAAACAAACCTACTAGGAAGAGCTCAGCTGTCTTATCTTACCCACAATGCAGGAAGCATACAATCAATTTCTTTTATCATTAGAGTGACTGTAATAAGGACAATCTATCAGATTATTATTGCACATAATTGACTGAAACCAGACCAACCAAGCCCTGTTTGCGGAATATAACACAATGGCATGAGCAATAATTTTGGAATCAGACAGAGATATGGGTCCATATCCCATCTCTACAAATTTCCAGCTGCGTGACCTTGGGCAGGTTACTTTGCCTCTCCATGTATCGGTTTCCTCTTCTGCAAAATGGAAATATAGCAGCTGTCTCATGGAGTTAGGACTGAATGTGAAGATAAATGTACATCGCATAGCACGTAGCTAAAGGTGGCTATTAACCATTCATATTCATATAATGGATGTCTAAAACATGGATTTCATTTTACTGTCTAGAAAGCTTTCTTATAATGATATTTATTGTGATGGGGTTTAAATGAGAAGACAGGCAAGAGAAATCTAAAAAGCCAATGCAGCTACCCAGGGGGTTCTCTTATAAATTCAGTTCTCTAACAGGCATTTATAAAAGGAAAGAAGGATATACAACTAGAGCAAGCTGATTTTAATAGCATTAACCTGCTGCTTGGCAAGATGACATGAACTGAGATTTGCAAAAGAAAATTAACAAAAACAACAAAAATAATTTTTAAAATTATCTCTCTGAGAGAAAGAAATACATGGTATTGATGAAGTACTCTAAGACACTGTTGATATTCTGATTGAGGCTCGCAATTTGAAATTTCAAAGATGAAATGATATTAAAGAACAAAAGCAAGAATTGGAACTTTTTAAGAAAGGCCATTCTCACTGGAGTTAGGTAATATCTCATTGTGGTTTTGATTTGCATTTCCCTAATGGTTAGAGATGTTGAGCACTTTTTTGTATGTTTGCTGGCCATTATTCTGTCTTCTTTTGAAAAGTTTCTGTTCACTTCCTTTGCCCATTTATTGATGGGCTTGCTTGCGCAAGGCAAAGGCATCACATGTAACCAAAATGTTAGTACCCCCATAATATTCTGAAATAAAAATAAATAAACAAGATAAAAGAAGAAATGAAAAAAAAAGAACTGGAAAAAATTGGTTCAGTGGCTGAAGCTGAACCAATTTGCCCTCAGTGTCCTGGGGGACAATGAGGCCCTTCTGGCCTATAAAGGCCCTGACAGTGCCTGTTCTTTTACCCATATTCCAGCATGGAAGGATCACTAACTGCTAGGAATAGAGGTGCATGGCAGGCATAAGAATTAGTGTACTATGATTCATGCAGCCAAGATATGAGGATTTTTGGTCAACGTTTAGTAAAATCATTGTATTGGAGAATCCATTCACTACTTTGTTATGAATTATGCATTGATGAGGGTTGCCAGACTTAGCAAATAAAAAAGGGAACATCCAGTTAAATTTAAATATCAGATAAGCAGCAAATAATTTTTAGTTTAAATATGTCCCACACAATATTTGGCAACCTTAACTTTGGGCTATCAGTAATTTGTCACTTTAGCAAGACCTGAATCTAGGAAGGAAGTGACTCCCTTCAACTCTGGCAAAGAGCATGGGTTCTATTTAACAATTTTGCCCTTTGTTTCTGAGAAAAGCATTCATCACTAATCATGTTTATTGATCTGGTCCAGTGGTTTCCAAACATACACACACACAAAAAAAAAAAGTTATTGAGAAAACAAATTCAGAGGTGGAATCCTAATACAATGGACGCTTGAACAACATGGGTTTAAACTGCATGGGTCCACTTTTATGAGAGTGTTTTTCAATAAATAGACTGGAAAATTTTTTGGAGATTTGGGACAATTTTAAAAAACTTGAATAAACCACATAGCCTAGAAATACTGAAAAAAATTAAGAAAAATTTAGGTATGTCATGAAAACAAAATATATGTCAATACTAGTCTATCTTATCATTTGCTACCATAAAATATACACAAATCTATTATAAAAAGTTAAAATTTATCAAAACTCACAGACAAACACAGAAGGTACATGGCATCATTCCCAGTGGAGAAAAATATAAACAAACATAAAGATGCAGTATTAAATCATAAGTGCACAAAATTAACTGTAGTACATACTGTGCTACTGTAATACTTTTGTAGCAAGCTCCTATTGCTAGTGTGGTGAGCTCAAGTGTTGCAAGTATCTGCTTAAAACACCTTGCTGAACAGTTTGCCTCTTCAGTAAATTGTATACTACAGTAAAAAGTGATCTCTTGTGGTTCTCGCATATTTTTCATCATGTTTAGTACACTACCACAAACCTTAAGTAACACCATGGGTCACATAAAAAGTGCCACTAGTGATGCTGGAAGTACTTCCAAGAAACAGAGAAAAGTCATGATATCACAAGAAAATGTTAAATTGCTTGATATGTACCATAGATTGAGGTCCACAGCTATGGTTGCCCACCATGTCAAGATAAATGAATCCAGCATAAGGACCATTGTAATAAAAGAAAAGGAAATTCATGAAGCTGTCACTGCAGCTATGCCAGGAGGCACAAAATCCTTGCAGTTGGTGCAAAGTACTTTTTTATCTCATATTTAAAATTCAGCTTTTATGTGGGTGAAGGATTGCTATAAGAAAGGCATACCTACAGACTCCAATATGATTGGAGAAAAAGCTAAATCATTACATGACAACTTCAAGCAAAAGGGAGTTGACAGATCTAAAGCTAAAGAACTTAATGCCAGCAAAAGATGGTTTGATAACTTTAGAAAGGGGCTTAGTTTTTAAGATAACAGGGGGAGTAACTTCTGCCAACCAAGAGAAAATAGATGAGCTCCCAGAAGCCATTAAGAAAATCACTGAGAAGAAAAGATATCTGGCTGTACAGGTTTTTAATGAAGATGAAGGCAGACTATTCTGGGGGGCATGGGGAAATGCCACAAAGGACATGTATTAGTAAGGAAAAGAAGCAAGCACAAGGACTCAAGGCAGGAAGGGACAGGCTAACTCTAATGCAAATGCTGTCAGATTTATAATCAGGACTACCCTTATCTATAAAGCTGCTAACCTCTGAGCCCTCTGAAAGGAAAAGACTAGTCTTTTGGTTGTACAAAAAGGCCTGGATAACAAGATCCCTTTTTCTGAATTGGTTCCATTGATGCTTTGTCCCTGAAGTCAGGGAATACCTTGCCAGTAAGAGAATGACTTTTAATTTTTTTTTGATATTGGACAATGCCCCTGACCACCCAGAACCCTAAGAGTTCAACACCAAAGGCATTGAAGAAGTCTACTTGCCCACAAGTAGACCACTAGATCAGGGGGTCATAGGGACCTTTAATGCTCTTTACTCACAGTACTCAATGGAAAGGATTGTCAACACCATGGGAGAAAACCCCAAGAGAGAGAACATCATAAAAGTTTGGAAGTATTACACATTGAAGATGTGATTATTATTACAGAAAAAGCTATGAAAGACATCAAGCCTGAAACAACAAATTTCTGCTGGAGAAAACCATGTCCAGATGTTGTGCATGACTTCACAGGATTTACGATAGAGCCAATCAAGGAAATCATGAAAGAGACTGTGCATACAGTAAAAATATATGGGAATGAAGGGTTTCAAGATATGGATCTTGGAGAAATCAAAGAGCTAATGGACACCACACCAGAGGAATTAATAAAGATGACTTGACGGAGATGAGTTCTTCCAAACCAGTGCCAGATGATGAGGAAGAAGATGTAGAAGCAACAGTGCCAGGAAGCACATTGACATTGGACAATCTGGCAGAAATGTTCCAGTTATTCAAGACCACTTTTGACTTCTTTTATGACATGGACCCTCCATGGGCACTGAAACCAAAGCAAACAGTGAAACAAGGATGGTACCATATAGAAACATTTTTACAGAAATTGAAAAGGTAAAAACGTCAGACTGAAATTATAATGCATCTCCACAAATTTACACCAGCTGTGCCTGCCTCTCCTGCCTCCCCTTCCACCTCCTTCACCTCTTCTGCCTCTGCCACCCCTGAGGCAGCAAGGCCCTCCTCTTCCTCCTCCTCCTCAGCCTACTCAATGTGAAAGACAACAAGGATGAAGACCTTTAGGATGATCCACTTCTACCTAATGAAAAGTAAATATATTTTCTTTTCCTTATGATTTTCTTAATAACATTTTTCTCAAGCTTACTTTATTGTAAGAAAACAGTATATAATACATACAATATTCAAAATATGTGTTGATCAACTGTTTATGTTACCGGTAAGTCTTCCAGTCAACAGTAGGCTATTAGTAGCTAAGTTTTGGGGAAGCCAAAACTTATAAATGGATTTTTGACTTTAGTGGCCAGTGCCCCTAATCCCCACATTGTTCAAGGGTCAACTGTATATAACACAGGTATAAAAGGTCTGTCCAGAAAGCATCCAGCCATGTAATCTGAACAATAGAGACATTTATTAAAGAAGATACAAGATACAAGAAACATTGTACATTGGACAATGATGCTTCATTCCCCTTCCAAGTTAGTGCCTTGAGACCTCACACAGTTCTTCCAGCATCCCTTAACCTAACCCATACATGTTCAACATTCTCAGGTGTTCTGCTTGTTGCAAGCCTTCCAGAACATGGATCACTTTCGATAGATTCTTGACCATCTTTGAAGTACTTGTGCCACACTTTTATTTGTGCTGCACTCATTGCCTCATCCCTGAAAGCCTTCTGAATCATCTAAATAGTTTCTGCACAGGAATGTGTAAGCTTAAGACAAAATTTGATGCAGATTCATTGCTCTACTCATGCAGTCATTTTGAATGTGATGACCACCCAGTGCACACGCTCACTCAATGGCATCTAGCATCCATTGACTAGTACAGTGAAGTCGTCCTTGTTCATACATGCACATTACAGTCTACTCTCCTTGGCTGCCAGGTTACATCAATGTCGTGCAAAACAGTCTCATTATATTAACAATGGCTGTATACTTTCTGGACAGCCCTCAGACTTCAGAAATGTTGCAGTTCCAGACCACTACAATAAAGTGAATATCATAATAAAATGAGTCACACTAATTTTCGGTTTCCCAGGGCTTATGAAAGTTACGTTTACATTATACTTTATTAAGTGTGCAATAGCATTGTGTCTAAAAAATGAACATAATTTAAAAATTCTTTATTGCCAAAAAATGCTAACAGTTATCTTAGCCTTCAGTGAATCATAATCTTTTTGCTGGTGAAAGGTCTTGCTTTGATGTTGATGGCTGCTGATTGATCAGGGTGGTGGTTGCTGAGGGTTGGGGTAGCTGCGGCAATTTCTTAAAATAAGATAACAATGAAGTTTGCCATGTCTATTGACAATACAAAAGTTTCTCTGTAGCATGCAATGTTGTTTGATAGCATTTTACCCACAGAATTTCTTTCAAAATTGAATTCGGTCTTCTCAAATCTTGCTGCTGCTTTATCAACTAACTTTATGTAATATTCAAAATTCTTTGCTCTCATTTCAATAATGGTCACAGTGTTTCTACCAGAAGTAGATTCCATCTCAAGAAATCACTTTCTTTGCTCATCCGTAAGAAGTAACTCCTAATCCATTAAAGTTTTATCATGAGATTGCAGCAATTCAGTCTCATCCTCAAGCTTTACTTCTAATTCTAATTCTCTTACTATTTCTACCACATTTGCAGTTACTTCCTCCACTGAAGTCTTGAACCCCCAAAGTGATCCATGAAGGTTGGCATCAACTTCTTCCAAACTTCTGTTAATGTTGATATTTTTACCTCTTCCTATGAATCACAAATGTTCTTAATGGCATCCAGAATAGTGAATCCTTTCCAGAAAGCTTTCAATTTACTTTGTCCAGATTCATCAGAGGAATCACTAACTGTGGCAGCTATAGCCTTATGAAAGGTATTTCTTAAATAATAAAACTTGAAAGTCAAAATTACTCCATTATCCATGGGCTGCAGAATGGATGTCATGTTAGTGGCATGAAAACAACTTTATCTCCTTGTACATCTCCATCAGAGCTCTTGGACGACCAGGTGCATTGTCAGTGGTCAGTAAGTATTTTGAGGGAATCTTTTTTTCTGAGTAGTAGGTCTCAACAGTGGGCTTAAAGTATTCAGTAAACCACGCTATAAACAAAACACATGTGCTGTCATCCAGGCTTTGTTATTACATTTATAGAGCACAGGCAGGATTTGGCATAGTTTTTAAGGGCCCTAGGATTTTTGGAATGAGAAATGAACATTGGCTTCGACTTAAAGTCACCAGCTGCATTAGCCCTTAACAAGACAGTAAGCCTGTCTTTCGAAGCTTTGAAGCCAGGCTCCTTTCTAGCTATAAAAGTCCTAGATGGCATCTTCTTTCAAGAGACGGCTGTTTCACCTACACTGAAAATCTCCTGTTTAGTGTAGCCACCTTCATCAATGAGCTTACTTGAAACTTCTGGATAACATGCTGTAGCTTCCACATCAGCACTTGTTTTCTCCCTTGCATAACATAAAAATGTTATGGAGACAGCTTCTTTCCTTAAACCTCATGAACCAACCCCTGCTAGCTTCCATCTTTTCTTCTGCAGCTCCTTCACCTCTCTCAGTCTTCACAGAATTGAACAGAGATAGGGCCTTACTCTGTATTAGGCTTTGGTTTAAGAGAAGGTTGTGGTTGGTTTGATCTTCTGTCTAGACCACTAAAATTTTTTCCACATCAGCAATAAGGCTGTTTCAATTTCTTATCATTCATGTGTTCATGGGAGCAGCTGTTTTAATTTCCTTTAAGAACATTTCTTTTGCATTCACAACTTGGCTAATTCTTTGGCACAAGAGCCCTAGCTTTCTAAGCTTTTAACATGCCTTCCTCACTGACCTTAATCATTTCTAGCTTTGGATTTAAAGTGAGAGATGGGCAACTCTTTCTTTCACTTGAAAATTTAGAGGCCACTGTAGGGTTATTAATTGGCCAAATTTCAATATTGTTGTGTCTCAGAAAATAAGGAGACCTGAGGAGAAGGAGGAAGACGGGGGCACAGCCAGTCAGTGGAGCAGTCAGAACACACACAACAGTTATCAATTTAGTTCACCATCTTATTATGGACATGGTTCATAGCGTCCCAAAACAATTACGATAGTAACATCAAAGATCACTGATCACAGACCACCATAACAGATATAATATAATGAAAAAGTTTGAAATATTGCAAGAATTACCAATATGTGACACAGAGACATGAAGTGAGCGCATGCTGTTGGGTAAATTGTACTGCTAGACTTGGCCAACACAGGGTTGCCATAAACTTTCAATTTGTAAAAAACACAGTATCTGTGAAGAACAATAAAGTGAAATACAGTGAAACAAGGTATGTCCATACAATTTTTTTTTTCTTTCAAAGAAGAGGGAGGTCCTCTGGTTGAATGGAGAAGTTAGGGGTAAAATGGAAGAAGATGGAGAGTCTAGATCTCTGCTCACTTGGCTTATCCATCATCTTTGCCCTCAATAGTGCCCCCACAGGATCACCTGGGAACAAAAGGACTCCACAGAACAGACATGAAACAGCAATCATTTGGCCAGTCCCACCGAGTCTTGCCTAAAACTGAATGCCCTGATTAACTGAATGCAGCCTTCTCTATAGATCTCTTAGCCCATGCTAGGTTTTTTCTCACTGCAGACAATATCATCAAACTCCCATTAAAGAAACACTGGAATTCTATTTGACTCCTTCCTTTCAATCATTCTTTTGCTATAACCAATCTGTTGCCACAGCTTACTGTTTTTTATTTTGCAACTGTGCTTCCGTGACATGAAATAAGCAGCTACAAACAGACAAAGTCACCCCAACAACTCATCTACACAATAACAATAACCCAGGAATTGAAATAAACTTCCAGATGCTTTGGCTAAATTTTTTTTGACATGTTTGTTTTTGGGGGTTTTTAAAATTTTTTTTATTTCAGCATATTATAGGGGTACAAATGTTTAGGTTATGTAGATTGCCTTTGCCTCACTCAAGTCAGAGCTTCAAGCGAGTCCATCCCCCAGATGATGCACACCACACCCATTAGATGTGTACTTACCCATCCCCTCCTCCCCCTCCCATCTGCCCGACACCTAATGAATGTTATTACTATATGTGCACATAAGTGTTGATCAGTTAATACCAATTTGATGGTGAGTACATGTCATCTTGTTTTTCCATCTTGTGATACTTCACTTAGTAGAATGGTTTCCAGCTCTATCCAGGATAATATAAAAGGTGCTATATCACCATTGTTTTTTATGGCTGAGTAGAACTCCATGGTATACATATACCACATTTCATTAATCCACTCATGTATTGATGGGCATTTGGGTTGTTTCCACATCTTTGCAATTGTGAATTGTGCTGCTATAAACATTCTAGTCCAGATGGTTTTTTTATGGAATGTCTTTTGTTCTTTTGAGTAGATGCCCAGGAATGGGATTGCGGGATCAAATGGTAGTTCTACTTATAGCTCTTTGAGGCATCTCTGTATTACTTTCCACAGAGGTTGTACTAGTTTTTAGCTCAATTTTCTACTTATCATCTAGATTTTCAGTATCACACAGACATAGCCAACACTCTTCCCACTTCAGCCCTTCCTCTAGGGTTGGTTCAGAAGGATGTTGTCACCATCGAGGACACGAACCACTGCTGTGACACTTAAGTCTTCTCCCTTACCCTCTTGCTATGACTGTCTGCAAGGGTGCACACCATCTCCTGTAGCCATACCTCCATTTGGAATATGAGGAGTGTCATTGGACATACTTTTCATGTTAATTCAAATTCTTATTATTTTTGCCCACCATAGGATAGCTTTAATATACTCCCTGGCTCCTATCTGGGACTAATGACTCAGTATGATTCTGCCCCAACCCATTCTCCATTAAAAGCTTTCTATTTTGGAAAACGTACTGCAGAGCCATTGCCAGAGCACATGGAAGACATCCTTGACCAGCTTAAAAAACTAACTTCAGACCAATGATGGGGAAGGCTATCTTTCACCCATGAACATGTGTCTGACAAGTTTTCTCATTAAAAGTTATTCACCTGCATTGGCTAACACTTCTGTTGATTTAAAAAAAAACTTATTTGCCTGCAAAAATGCTATTAAAACTAATAAATGAGTTTAGCAAGGCCACAGGATTCAATATGAAATCAATATACAAAAGTCAACTATATTTCTATATACTAGCAACAAAGGATTACAAATTGAAAAAAAGTATCATTCACAGTATCATCCAAAAAAATAAAGTATTTAAGGATAACTCTGGTAAAAGACTGTGCAAGATCTGAACTAAAAATGATAAAACGTTGCTCAGACCAATTTTAAAAGACCTAAATAAAAAACATATTTAGGAATTGGAATACTCAATAATGTTAGGATGCTAATTCTCTCCAAAATAATCTAGAGAGTCCATGAAATTCCAATCAAAATCCCAGAAATTAGCAAACTAATTCTAAATTCATATGAAAATGCAAGGAACAGAGTAGCCGAAACAATCCGACAACAAAAGAACAAGGTTGGGGGACTAACAGCACCTATTTTCAAGACGTATTATAAAACTGCAATAATCAAGACACTATCATATTGGTATTAAGATAGACAAATAGGCCAGGTGTGGTGGCTCGTGTCTATAATCCCAGTACTGTGGGAGGCCGAGGTGGGAGAATCACTTGAGGCCAGGAGTTTGTGACCAGCCTGGGCAACATAGCGAGACCTCATCTCTACAAAAGAAAATTTTAAAAAATTAGTCAGGCAAGGTGGCATATGCCTGCAGTCCCAGCTACTCAGGAGGCTGAGGTGAGGAGATTGCTTGAGCCCAGGAATTGGAGGATACAGTGAGTTAGACTGTACCACTGCACTCCACCATTTGCGACAGAGAGAAATCCTGTGTCTGAAAAAAGAAGATAGACAAATAGATCAATGGAACAGAATAAAGAATCCAGAAATGGACCCATAAATATATGGGTTTTGTAAATGTGCAAAGGCAACTTAGTGGAGAAAAGAATAGTCTTTTCAACAAATGGCACTACAGCAATTAAATAACCATATGTAAGAAGAAGATGAGGAAGATGGGAAGAAGGAGGAACGGAACCAAAACGGTTCATAAGCCTAAAACTATATGAAAATAAACCTAAAACTTAAAAAACTTCTGGAAGAAAACATCTAATAATTCTTTGTGATCTTAGGTTAGACAAAGATTTCTTAGATATGATACCAAAGGCACAATCCACAAAAGGAAAAAATCAATAAATTAGACTTCATAAAAAATTAAAACATTTGAAAGACACTGTTAATTAAAAGACAAACCACAGACTGGAAGAAAATATTTACAAATCTGTTAAAGCAGCAGTCCCCAACCTTTTTGGCACCAGGGACTATTTTCATGGAAGACAATTTTTCCACAGACCAGAGCAGGGGATGGTTTCGGGATGATTCAAGTGCATTACATTTATTGTGCACTTTATTTCTATTATTATTATTACACTGTAATATATAATGAAATAATTATACAACTTGCCATAGGTTGGGGACCCCTGTGTTAAAGGACTTGTATCTAGAATATGTAAAGAACTCTTACAGTCAACAATAAGAATACAAGCAACTCCATAAAAAGGGGGCAAAAGATTTGAACAGACACTTTACCGAAAAAGACATATGGATGGCAAATAAGCATGTATTCAACATCATTAGTCATTATGGAAATAAAAATTAAAACCACAGTGAGATACTACTGCATAACTATCCAAATGGCTAAAATTAAAAAGACTAAGCATACCAAGTGTTAGTGAGGATGTGGAACAAATGGAACATTCATATATTTCAGGTGAAAATGTAAAATGGTACAAGCACATTGGAAAACAGGTTCGCAGTTTCTTAAATAGTTAAAGATATACTTACCCTATGATCCAGGCATGACATTCCTAAGTATTCACCCAACAGAACTAAAAGCATATGTCCATG
Source organism: Indri indri (assembly GCA_004363605.1). NCBI lineage: Eukaryota > Metazoa > Chordata > Mammalia > Primates > Indriidae > Indri > Indri indri. The sequence continues at coordinate 21,079 of RJWJ010005553.1, read as the reverse complement.
CAAACACATGAACGCTAATGTTGTTCATAGCAGCTTTATTGTGATAGCTATAAATGGGAAACAACTCAAATACCACTCAACATATGAGTAAACACTCAGTGGTATACCAACACAATGGAATACTACTCAGCAGTAAAAAGGGATAAGCTATTGACGTACCAAAAAAATGAATGCATTTAAAAATAATTATCCAGAGTGAAAAAAGCCAGATTCTTCCCCAGAAAAGAATATATACTGTATGATTCCATTTACATAAAATTCTAGAAAATGCTAAATAATCTATAGCAACAGAAATCAGATCAATTGTTGCCTAGGGAGAGTGAAACAAAGGGATTAAAAAGATTTGAGAAAACTTTCAGGAGTGCTGGATCTGCTCACCATCTTGGTTGCGATCACGTTTTGCAGGTGCCTGCATGTCAAAATGCATCCACTGTACACTCTATGTGTACTTCATTGTGTGTCAAGTATACTTTGATAATGCTGCTCAAATAAATCTAAAAATTTCTTAAAGAAGTATTTAGGAAGGAGAATTAATCCTATCTGGTGTAGTCTCTGCACCGTGTCATATGTAAACAGCTGTTTGACAACAGCCAAGAATTAAATGACAACAGTCTTACTCTTTAGTGAGGCTGCTGAAAAACATCAAATGGAACCCAGTTCAAGACCTATAGCAAAACACCTTCAATTCACCATCCCTCCATCTTATTTATCTTTCACAGATGCCTGGAGCTGCCCCCAAAGACTCCTTCCTTCTCTCTCTGAACCCCAAAATCCTCTCTTCCCAGGCCCTGCCCAAGACTCTGACTGTGGTCATTTCCCCATCTTTCCCTCTCTTCCTGGAGGTATTCTCCCAGTCATTCTGCCACCCGCCCCCCCTCCCCCAGCCAGTACTATTCTTTTCAATTCTGATCTCCTACTCCTTCTAGCTCAGCATTTTTCCATCCATTATGCTAAGCAGCATAACTAAAACCCCAGAAGCCAAAAAGTAAAAATAATCTTCCGTAGAAGCAGAATGAGTAGGGGGTAGGGAGGAACGTTCATACATTAATAATTTTTTAATTCTAACAGCTGGGTAGTGGAGGGGAATATCTCATTTTTAAAAGAAAAGATTGGTCCCAATCTCCTGGTCCCCTCTCTGCTCATGTCCCTCCTGATTCCTTCTCCTAGGCAATGAGACTGTAGTTCGCTCCTTTCCGTCTTCCCATTCCCACTGCAAATTGCATCTCCATGCCTGAAACAGAAACACATTCTCCCTTCCTAATTCCCCCTTCCCATTCCCTTTCAGCAGCTGTTGCTGTTTGCCTCTTCTCTCAGCCTCTCTCCCAAGCCACTAGAAGAGAAATGACCCATTTCATCCTTTTAAACAGCTTTCACGTGACTCTTTCGGCGTGTAGATAATGCAAATTCTTTTTTTTTATTATTTCAGCATATTATGGGGGTACAGATGTTTAGGTTACGTATGTTGCCCTTACCCGCCCTGCCCCCCAAGTCCAAGTTTCAAGCATGTCCATCTCTCGGATGGTGCACATTGCACTCTTTGTGTATGCAAATACCCGTCCCCTCCTCCCCCTCCCCTTTCCCCCTCCCCCATGCCCAACATCCAATAGATGTTATTCTTATATGTACACTTATGTGTTGATTCTTTATGAATTTAAATTTAAATTTAAAGCCTCTATTTGTTAAACGTTTGTCCATTTGTCTGCATATAATTAATGTAATTAGCCTGTCTGCCTGCAGCACTGCTCTCTGTAAAAGCCTATAAGTCCCTTCAGTCACTTCTTCCAGGCTTCTTATCAGGATGGCCGCAGTGTTTGCCCATCTGAGCACACTGGTCTTTCCCCGCCCCACCCCCTCCTCCTGCTTCATGCTCCAACATTATCAAATCACTCATAGTCCCCAATCTCACATTCCCAGCACACCACCACCCTCTTTCACACTCCTGGGCATTACCCTTGCCTAAAGCAGAGGTCGGCAAACTTTTTCTCCAAAGGACCAGATAACAAATATTATATTTCAGGCTTCCTGGGCCATGCGATCTCTGTCCCAACTATACAGTTCTGCCACTATTGTACAAATGCAGCTACAGACAATACATAAATGAATGAATGTAGCTGTGTTGCAATAAATCTTTATTTCCAAAAACAGGCAGCAGGCCAGATTTGGCCTTCGGGCCGGAGTTTACCAAACTCCCATCCACAGCACCCTGCCATCCCAACCTCCACCTGGCTATCTCCTAGTTCAACAAATATGTTTTGTTTCATTTTAGGCTTTTTCAATCGAAGGTCATCAAGATGCCTCATTATGGAAAAATCCCAGAACCTTCTTCTCCCTCCAGCAAAGGAGCTTCACACATTTTCATCCGAAGATTTCAGAATTGATTCTCTGTGCCGCTAGCATTCTCCATATCCTACGGAGTTGTATGCTAAAATCCAGAGCAATGAACACACCTATGAAAAATGATGCTTTCGAAACTGCCTCATGGTGCAGTAAATTTAAAAGTACTCTTAATAATAATAATAAGGATCAACATTGACTTTAATGGTCCTCAAACCCATCACGTAATTTCATTAGCCACCCAGCACAGATGCAAGCAGAGGTGATGTCATACTTTTTCCCCTTGCTCTGAAACCTGAGTCAGGCGCCAGAGATGGAAACCAGTTTTACAGACTCTAATCAGATTAAAGCTTCTGGCAGCCTCTGATCAATAGGTGGTTGCTGGAGGAATCCCAAAACGTGCAAAGCCTTCTCTGGCCTCCTCATGGGCATGGCCTCACTCAAGTGGAAATGAGGTTCAGGTGGTCACTTTCTGCAGGTGGGGAAAGTCAAGATGGTATCTCCTGAGGCTCTATGTTATTTGCAGTTTTCCCCAGGACTCACGTGGAAGAGAGGGGTTGTCACGCAGCAGCCTCAAATCTTCCTATCTTACCCAAAGGAAACCGCTAACTACTCACACAACCATCATATAGTAAACTAGCAGTTAAGATCACTGGCTTCAGAGTCAGGCACAGCTTGATCTAAAACCTAGCTCTTCCATTGACTAGTTAACCTGGAACAAGTTACCCTACCTCTCTGAGACTCAGTTTCCTCATCTATAAAGTGGGGGTAATAACACCTACCTCATTTCTGTGTAGTAAGGATAAAGAGAGTTTGTGTGTATAAAAGGCTCATGATAGTCATTGGCCTGTGTACTTACATGCTCAATAAATGATAGCTATTAATAAAAAGAAATGATAAGGTATGATTAATAGTGACCAATTATCATTATAATTCTCAAAACTCTAAAATTCTCCCTCACAGCCAGAGAGGGGAATTCTTTTTTCCTTTATCATTTTACTTCCCTCAGCTTTCCGATCTCTCAAACTTAGCACAAAGCAAGAAGCTAGTGCCTAGATGTGCTTATAACCTCCAGGTTGCTTTAACAAGAACTTCAATAACATGGCAAAATACAATGACCTCATCATCCCAATGTTGCAGCAGTAAAAATCAATGCGACTTAAAAAGCCTGACAATCAATCAAGGTCTAGCCAGATATCTGTGGAAGTCAAACAGGCCCATATTAAAAACTGATTCACCTAGGGATCTCATTAAAGTGCTGCAGCAGCATTTCCCTGATGTAAGCTGGGAGTTTTCATTTGGGTTGAGTATTTTTTTTTTAAATACGGAATCCCAGTGAGATCAGGGCTATATGTTTCCCCAGCAGCTGGCTCAGAAGCACGTTTATTGGTGAGATGTCCTCACTGGCATTACCAATGCAAACGGTCATTCATACGTCAATGTCATCCCACCCTCCCATAGTGACACAGACCTTCTCCTATGGAAAGCACATGCTGCTTTAGTCCAAAGTAAGCTCTTGAAAGAGTAATAAACACACTTTATTTTCATTGCATTTTACATAGTACCGTGGGGGTTAGAATAACCATAATTTTAAGATAACGCATTTCTAGTCTATGGGTCTTTTTCTAAAATTTCATAATTCAAATGTTAGTGTAAGACAATTTTCCCTGTGAGCTCAGGTCATTTTGAGAAACAGCACCTGCTATGGGCCATCCTTCAAGGCACTGGAGATACGAAGATGGATAAAGCATGAGCCTTCCCTTCTCCAGCATTCTATGAGACCCGCAAGCACAGATCCCTCTAACTCCAGACCCAGTCCCTGAAAAAAAAAACTACCAATAGGATTAAATATAGGATGTGGCACACACCACTGAAATAAAACTTTTTTAACTCTAGCAGTAAAAAAATAAAATAAAATAAACTGCTACACTCTGCATTATCTACTCCAGAACAATCAACTTAGAGTGGAAACTTAAACTACTATGAAAAAATGGGTGAAATGGAATAAGAGGCCTGCTATTCCCAATAGCATTGGCAACTTGTTCATTTAGAAACTCAGTAAAAGTCAACTCAGGAGCCCAATTCTTAACTTTCTCCATATCCCATGCAGACATGGTGGGGAAGAGAATAAGTTCACATGTTACAAACTGCGTCTTCTTCAATTCCTCAGGAGCACTCCCTAATTTCTTCAATTAGTCTCCCTATCTATAAGTATAACATACACCTCCTGGGGTGGTTGTGCGGGTAAAATGAAGCAATATATTTTTAAAATGTCTAGAAAAGTACGTGGCTTATATTAGGTACTCACTGAATGACAGCTATAAGAAAACTCAGTGCCAGGATTCCAAAGGGAGTGTGACCACAGACACCCTCTAGCTTGCTTCTGGTTTTTCTTACTTTGAAGCAGGAGAAGCAGACTTTTTCTTGGCCATACCAGCCTAGAAAGATCTAACCTCAGTTACTAACACGAGAAGATCACTGGGACAATTCAACCTTGACATGAATTCTAGAAACATATACAACAGAAAACATAAAGATGACAGGAATATCAGTAATCTCAACAATTGTAAATAGGTTAAGTTCCCCTATTAAAAAATAAGAATTCTCATTCTGACTTTTTAAAGGCAAGCTCCAGCAATATGCTGTTTACAAGGGATATCTCTAACACAAAATAATACAGAAAAGTTGAAAACATGCAGATGCCCAAAGATAGACCAACTGTTACAGTCTCAATATTTGTGTCCCCCCGCTCCAAAATTTATATGTTGAAATCCTAACCTCCAAGGTGATGGTATTAGGAGATGGGGCCTTTGCGAGGTGATTAGATCATGTGAGTGAAGGCCCTGTGAATGGGATTTGTGCTCTTACAAAAGCGACCCTTGCCCCTTCCACCATGTGAGGACGCCGTGAGAAGGAGCTGTCTATGAACCGGGAAACGGGCCCTCCACAGACACCAAATCTGCCATCACCTTGAATTCCCAGCCTCCACAGTTGTTAGAAATAAATTTCTGCTGTTTATAAGCCACCCAGTTTATGGTATTTTGTTACAGGAGCTTGAATAAACTAAGACAACAGGCAAATGCAAACAAAAAGAAAGCAATATAACAATATAACGTTATAACAATATTACAACAGATTATATAGAATTTAAGGCAAAAAGCTTCATATGGAACAAAGAAAATTGTTTCATACTGATAAACAGCAGATTCATCAAAATATATAGCAACCATGAACCTTTTCACTCTGAATATCGTTGCAGCAGATACGTAAAGAATGATACAGCACTCACAATATGTCAAGCACAGTTCTAAGTTCTTTACATGTATCAGTTCCAAGCTCATACAATCCTCCCAAGAACACCATCAAGTAGATGAAGTGATTTTACAGCTGAGGAAATGTGTCCAAGGTCCATCAGCCCATGAGGGTGGAGCTGGCACTCAAGCCAGACAGCCTGGGACCAGCATCAGTGCTCTTAGCTTCTCTACTGTATTTTCTCCAAAGAGTAAAAAGAAGCGTTAGAAATAGAAAAAAAAATTGTCAAACCCATAAGTGTAGTGGGAAGGTTAACAAGCCATTCCCAAAATTTGTTACGTCAAGATGACAAAAAATAACTATAATATATAAAAGATGTGATTAATACATATTTTAAGCTTGACTTCCTAGCAAATAATGATCTCTCTAAAAAGTGAAGGGACACATTCTTTTTAAATGTCCATGGAACATTCATTTAAAATATATATAAAAAGAAATCATCTAATAGGCCACAAAAAAAATGTCTTGGTAAGTTTCTAAAAGTACAGTTCTTATAGGATCCACCCACTGATTAAAATGGAATTAAATCTAAAATCTTACTCTTCTAAATAACTCTTGTGTCAAAGAGTAAAAAGGAACTAAATTTATAAATTATCTGAAAATTAAATATATTGAAACACTAAATGGAAAATTCTATGAGAGGTAGCCAAAGTTTACTCAGGAAAAAAACCATATCCTTAAATAGGTTTTTTCCTAAAACAAGAAATGCCTAAAATAAATATTTTTGGAACATTAGCCTCAGAAGCTAGAAAAAGAACAACAAAAGAAACTAAAGAAACCAATTAATTAGAAAGTTTAAAACAACTAGAATTGTTGAACAAAACAAAGAACTAGTTCTTTGAAAAAACAATTAAGAGATGTTTGACAAATGTGATATAAGTTTGAGAACTTATATTTGGGAAAATATATTTGAGAACACATACACAACATCAGCAATAAAAAGTAAATCTGACTACAGATAAGGAAAAGCCTATTTTTAATAAAATAATACTACTTACAACTTGATATCAATGCAAAAGCCAAAAAAAATAATTTTCTAAGAAACTTAGAAAAAATTTTTTAAAAGAATAGAAATTGAAAGGATTAGTGAAATCAACTCCTTCCAAAATTTCCAGATGTTGGCTTTATAAAAAAGTCCTATAAAGCTTTCAAGAACTCACTTCACAAGGCTAGCACACCCTGATAGCAAAAACTGATCCAGATAGTGAACAAAAGTAACCTATAACTCAAATTCCATCATGAATATATATATGCAAACACTCTAAATATAATATTTACAAACAGAACCAACAGCACATTAAAAGACCTCTATAGCACCTTTAACTAGGATTTACTTCAGGAGTTCAAGGAGGGATCAACATTAGGAAAAAAATAAATATGATTCACTAGGTTAATAGATTAAAATAAAAAACCAAATGATCATTTCTATAAACACAGAAAATGTAGTTGATAAAATTCTAAATACATTCTTGGTTAAACTCCTGGGTAAACTAGGAATATAAGAAACTTCTGTAACATGATATAGAATATTTATTTAAAAATCAATAATAGTCTCTTTAAAAAGTCAATATTATCTAGGCAAAAACCGAGGGACTATTCTTTATTGAACAGAAAATTGAGAGACCTAAACCACCAAATATAGTTGGTGAATCTTTACTGGATCCTTAGTTTTTAAAAAATAAATAAAAGCAGCAATAAAATATATTTTGAGGAGAAAATATGTACCAGAAAGAGTAGTAAAAAGATTAGTATCTCTATTTTCTGAAGAGTTCTTATAAATTAATATTTTAAAAAGGCAAGTAATCTCCCCTTGCCCTATTTATTTTACTAAAATAAGTAAAGAATCGTGAACAGGACAATTTCAAAAAAGAAATACAAATTGCCAAAAAACATACGAAAAGGTATAATATTAGGCCTGATTAATAACCAAAGAAATGTAAATTAGAATAACAAATAAGATTTTCCACTTTCAGATTAGCAAAGCTTCAAAAAATAATAGTATTCAAAGTGAGTGAAGGTGTAAACACTCTACTAATGAAGTGCAAATTAGTTCAACTTTTTGGAAGTAATGAATTAGCAAATATATACCAAACTTTTAAAGTTTTATATAAATATTCCTTTTAACCTAGATGTTAAGCTTCTAGAATCTGTCCAAAAGAAATAATTAAGCAAGTGGGAAAAAATTAATATATATGATTTTCTTATTGCAGCATTCTTTATGAAATTTTTTACATTAAATCTAAATGGTCAATAAATTATGGCAGAACCATATAACCACATGCTCTTAAGCCTTTGTAAAGAACAAGTACTGTAACTCTATATATATTAGCATAGAAAGAAGTCTGTGAAATATGTTAATTTAAAACATCTTATAGAAGAGTAAGTATAATATGATTTTATTCACCTAATATGTGCTGACACATGTTTATAGAGGCATAGAAACACTTCTGGAAAAGTATACGACAAATTATAAAAATGGTTATACCTGTGGGATAGAATTAAGGGAACTTTCACTTTTTACTTTATGTCTAAAATTTTTAGTATTTTATAATCAGCATATATTATGTTTATATTCAGAGAACCAATAATACTGCTAGTGCATTGTGGACAGAAAAAGAGGGAGCCTGTGTTCTCCTCCTCCCTAATGAAGGCAAAGTCCATGTTCCATCTCAATGGGTCCTCCAGAGGCACCCAGGCAAAGCCACTAGGCTTTGGCAAAACCTCAATCAGCACTGTGGAAATAAATCTTGCTTTGTAAACCTCCGCACACCTGAGCCTTGAGTCACGTCGCAGATTGGCCCCTCTTTAAGGTCATCCTAACTGCTGTTGAAATAGCTACTCCACATCTGGGAACAGGAGTGCATTTCCCCCAAGGAAGACCCTGTTTCCAAATCTCCACCCTGGTTTACTATCAGTTGAGGCTCTTGGCCTCTGATGGACCATCTGCTCAGCAGATCTCTGACCCAGTTAACAGCCCTCTTTATTTTTAAACTGTCTCTAAGCACAGATGCAGAGGCAACGGCAGCAAGAATGTCCCCTAAGTCTCCGGAATAAATCAGTCCCTGTAATCTGCTTCCCATGACCCCTCTGTGAACATGAGCATGACTGGGGGTGTCACACTCAACATAACATCTTTGCCCTGAGCATCAGTACATAAAAGTAGGCACTTAGCATGGGGAGTCTGCCAAGTCAATCCAAGCCAGAGGCTAAGGGAGGCTTTGCCAAAATGATTCCAAGTGGCACAGAGCTGTGTCTGGGGGCTTCAGCACCCCAGGGTGAATCAGGAAACAAGCCTAAGATGCTGTGCTCTGAGGAAAGACAGACTCTGGGTAATTACATTCATAGCTTGAATACTGCATGTGGGTAATTAATAATCTATAAATGTCCCAAATGAGTGCACATATTGAGTTATTCCATCATTAAAAACAGTGGCAGTGTTAATGTGGTTCCTCTATAGGGTTCATTAACTGGACAGAGTGTCAAGTCAGGGTGGATTTATCTTTTCATGTCTTCCATGTACTCCTTATTTTGTTCCCTTTCATTGTTCATAAATAGAAGTGGCAATTATGGGGGGTGGGAGAGAAGCATTTCTCAATTCTTTTGCTGGGTATTAAAGGGAAAGGTGGGAATTATTTACCTACAATCATCTTGCCAAGTCTGCAAAAGAACTAACTGTAAGTAAGCAATTAGCTGGGAGATTTTGGAATTTGAAGTACTTTGTAAAGCCTAAGTTCTAAATATCAATAAGCTGTTGTTTTTCATCTTGCACTGTGTATATCTGACCTCAGGGTTTTCTTCAGGCTAGAGAAATCGCTGTGCTGGGCAATTTAAAAGACACAAAACTCCCAGCTTGCCATGGAGGGCTGCAAGTACCTTAAGAAAAGTTCTCCATACCTTAGCCCCACCTCAAAATACCACAAGCTTCCCCAGCGTCTCTGAGGTTATGTAGCCAGGAGGACCAAGGAAAGGAGGCTAGGTTCTAAGAAAAAGGAAATGTTCGATGAATAGACAGGTGGAAAGATGGAAGGGTGAAGAGATGGATGGATAAGTAGGCAGGTAGAAAGACACAGACAAATGGATGGATAGGTAGGGAGGTGGTTTCCCTCCTCCCTCCCTCCCTCCCTCGACACCTGTATAACCAAGCAAGGAACAGGGCATGTCTCCTACCTCAGAAAAAGAGGCAGCCGTACTTCTTCCCAGGACCAGCTCTTCTCCTGTCCTCTTGAGCCCACTTCCTCCTGTTCCTTCCCAAATTCGATCCATCATCTACCCCCTTTCTCTTGAATCTTTACTCTCTCTCCACTAGATGTCCAGCCCACAAACATCTTCAGTTCTCCCGTGTGCTGATATGCACACATGTTCATATATTCCTCAACCAGCCTCCCCTCAGGCTAAATTCCACAATTCTCACAAGCCTCCTTGACAGAGTTCTCCACATCCCACCATCTCTGCTCAGTCTCCTCCATCCACAGCAACTCATGTCCCACCCTCCACTCTGCTGCTCCTCCCAGGTCCCCAACCCCCTGCCCCACCCCAAATCCCATAGTGTCCTCTCCCTGTGCTATCTGGTCACTTCACTTTGCCTTGAAACTTTCTCCTCCCCTTCTATGACAGTTTATTCCTCCATTTCTTTTTTCCATCTCTCCAACAATCTTTCCCTATTCGTTATTCTTTAATTTATTCAATAAATATTTACTGAAAACTTATTTTGTGCCAGACACTGAGCTGGACATTCAGAGAATGCAAAATGACCAATTCCTAGACCTTACTCTCAAGAACCTAAAGAGAGATATAGCTATCTATGTACACTGGTGAATTACAATAACACACGAAAAATGTAATCATTCATTGATTCAAAAATATTATTAAGCACCTACTATGTGCCAAGCACAGTTCTAAGTACTAGGGACACAACAAAACTGATAAGAACCCTTCCTTATTTAAGTATATACTAAAGAAGGGGAAAATAACATTATGAGCAAAATGTAGAATAGGTCAAAAAATAATAAGTGTTATGGAGAAAAATTAATTGTGGGAGGCAAATAGGGGGAGGCCTGGGGAAGGAGGGTTTGCAGTTTTTGACAGATTGATCTAGGAAAAGCTTACTAAGAAAGAGACATTTTCACAAAGACTCAGAGGAGGTGAGGGAGGAAGCCTTGTGGATGTCTGAGGAAAAGCATTCCAGTAGAGTGAATGGCACAGTGAAGCCCTGAGGCAGAGGCCTGTCCACAGCGCTCTCGAAAAGTGAGGAGAGTAGGGAGAGGTCAGAAATGAAGGGTGGGCGAGGGTAAAGCACAGGGCCTGTGGTAACTCAGAGGGCTGAGTTCTACTCTACACAAGACAGGAAACCACCAGGCCCCTCAAAAAATGGAATAACGTGATCTGAACTACATGCCGAAAGGATCCCTCTACTGTGTAAAACAGACTCCAGGGATCATGGGCAGAAGCAAGGAAACCTGGTAGGGGGAGGCCATCGCAGTCATCTAGGCGAGAGTTGGGGGTGGCTCAGAGCATGGGGATGGGTGGCAGAGATACGAAGTGGTTAGATTTGGGGGATTTTTTGAAGGCAGAACTAACGTTTAGTGACGGATGGCAAATGAGAGCTCCCCCAGAGCTGGGAGTACCCAGAGAACCCACAACAGCTCCCCACAAGAGAGTTGGCTTCAAACGCCTGTCAGGCCCAGGTTCAGCTGCCCTCTGATGACAGCACGAGTGGACTGAGGCCTTTCCTGGCTCAATTCCTCTCTCCCGAGCCCCTCCCACTTCTACCTTGGAGATGGTCAGAAATGGAGGCCTCATTGTGAGATGAGGGAGGAGGGATGAGCACATTGGGGAAAAGGCCGACCAGGTCTCCTTTTGCCCAATGCCAACCACGAGCCTTCAGTTGGCCTGAGCCAGGGAAGGAGGAAAAGCACTAACCTTTAATGAAATATACTGATTGTGTTAGTACATTGGCCTGGACATGCTAACAGGATGATCTGGTTAACTAAAAGTGGTCAGAAAGGTGCTATGATTTGCCCTCAATTTTATCTTTCATTCAGGGGCAGCAAAGAACTAGTTCCATAGAATAGATATCAAGGGACAGTGGAAGAAAAAAATTAAAGTTAGTTTATTGTAATAAAGCCATACTTGCTCAATGAAATATTTACTTGAGGAAATCAAGACTAAAATGGTCAGCAAATGCTCTTTATGGAAAGGCTGGTTAAAGAAGCAAGCATATGTCTAATCCATGTTATATACTGCCAGCCCTAAGCAGAGCTTGCAGGAGCCCTTCTTTTAGGGTTAAATCTGCAATGAAAGACACAGTCCACTGAAAAAGCCTGTCTCTAAGACCCAAAACCACTAGAAGCTGATAGGAAAACAAAAGGTTTTGTTGTTTTTGTTCTTGCTGCTGCTGCTACAGTGCTGCTGGTGTTCAGCACAAGCCCTTAGGTCTTGGGAAGCAGAAATCCTGTACTGAATTTATGATTTGTATAGATACTTCAAGAGTAAAGATAATCCTTCATTTGACATTTCTTCACTTAGTTGTTTTTTCCATATTGTTTATATCGAGCCTTGCCATTTGATTTATTCTTACCGTAATGCACTTGTACATTTGCTGTTTTGATTATTATCTCATACTTAAAGCTGAGTTGGCACTTTCTTCTTGGGTCCTCATTTCTAATAGCTTATAAATTTTATGAACAAATTACTTTTTATTTATCAACCCCTTCCTCTGCCCAGCAGTGAATTTTTTAGAAGGTTGGCAGAGAATGCACAAATACTATTTTTTAAATGAAACATCCTAATGAAGAAAGCTATGGTCTTTTGGAGGACAGGAGAATAAGCCAAGATAGTGTTTTTTTAAAAAATTATTGCACTACTTCAAAATAAAGAAATAAATACAATTTAGGAAATATAATATAAAGCAAAATACATGTACTAGTCCTCCAAAAATAGAATTAATTCCTTGGAGGAGGTACTTTGCCAGAATCTCATTTGTTCTGGTATATAGCTTCTATGCTGGAATGTTTCCAAAACAGTTATAATTCCCTAACCCCATCATGTTATGCAAAAAAGTTGATAAGTTCATTCTGATTTCAAGAGTGACATTTGACTTATATAGGAGTGAGAGGCTGTCAAACTCTGGATTGACAGCACCCTCCATCAGGAGCACTGTAAAAAGACATTAAAGCTACCACAAGGGGGATAGGGTTGGTGCACATGAATAAATTCCATAAAAGAACGGATCCAACATTTACTGAGTACTTGCTATATAACTGCAATTCCCATATTTATCTCATTTAATCCTCAGGGGCTATACAAAACAAGCATTATTACCCCCTACTCTACAGAGAAAGACACTAAAGTTCAGAGAGGTTGAATATCTTTCTCATTCACACAGTGTTGAAACCTGAATCTAAAACAAATCTCTCTCTCTCTCTCTCTCTCTCTCTCTAAAATACAGCATTTTCATTTTAGATAATATTTTTGAACCTTCTCCTCCTTCCCACCAAAATCTACTACACATGCTTCTAAAAATCATAAAAACAGCCAATTCAGGGAGGTGCAATAAATACTGAAAAGGCAGGAAGTCAAGAACTTAGGTGGTTTGATTTCTGGATGACGAGTTTGGAGGTAAGAAGCCTGGCACAGCCCAGGCGTCAGGAAATTCTGGGTTCCTCCTCCATTCCGCCTCTCCCCTCTGTCCATCATCTCAGCCACTCTCCCAACACCCAAGAGTCTGACCCAAGAAGGATCACTTCCATTCATAAAAAAGGAAACCAAGAAACAGCCATTGCTTGCCCAGATTTATACAGTAAATGCTATTCTAACTTCTTAATAACTAGACAATGGCAAACCTGAATTAACCCATCCCCAGAGTTCTAAATCTCACAATTATCTGGCACTAGGGAAATCCAGAAGAAGACAGAATGCCCAATTATGTAAGTAGTCACAAATGCTTTGGGTAAAAACCCTGAAATTCTACCAGATAACAACAATAAAAAAGAAATCCCAAGAAACTAAAACAAGTAGCTCTGAGTGCTAAAATAAGAAACTATTTTTAACGATGCCAAAGAAGCCAAATTCCAATGATAAGAATATTGAAGAATTTTATTGAGGGTAAGAAAACACCCTAGGAGTTTTCAAGTTTGATTCAATATCACTTCTGCAAAAAGGCAACTGCATTATGCTGCTAGCAATCGCACAGGCTGCACTCCACTTTTGTGAGAAAGAAACGAGGAATTGGGCTCACATAAGGATATATGCAAGAAAGTAAGTGCCAAAATTTGTCCTGGGATAGTACATATTTAACCTAAAGTGGGCATGTAACATTCACCTTAGCTTTCCAAAAGAAACTGCTTTCTTTGGGGAATTCCACACTGTTTGAGTTTAAGTAGGGGGAAAAGATGGGTTTTCTCCCCCTACAGGAGCTTCTGAAAATGTTAGAAATTCTCTAGTCAAAGGGGCACATCCATGAAGCAAAGGTTCAGCTGATCAGAGAAAAACACCAGAATTGGTACAGAAAGCTCCCTCACCCTGAATGATCTCAGTTTTTCTTTTTCTTTCTTTCTTTCTTTCTGTTTCTTCCTATTTTTCTGTCTGTCTGTCTCTCCTCCTTCTCTCCCTCTCCTCGTTCTAGTGGCAGCAGCAGCAGTAACTGCAAGGCAAAGCTCCTGGCACAGAACCTACACTTAAAACTGTACTCCCTACAAAAAAAAACAAAACAAACCTATACTCCCCAAGAGAAAATATTTGCAAACCACACATCTGGTAAGGGATTAATATCAAAAATATATTAGGAATTGAAACAACTCAATAGCGAGAAAACAAATAAGCCAATTTAAAAATGGGCAAGGAACCTGAATAGACATTTCTCAAAAGAAGACAGACAAATGGCCAACAGGTATACGAAAAATTGTTCAACTTCATGAATCATCAAAGAAATGCAAATTAAAACCACAAGAAGATATTCCCTCACACCTGTTAGAATGGCCATTATCAAAAAGATGAAAGATAAGAGTTGGCAAGCATATAGAGAAAAAGGAACCCTTGTACACAGTTGGTGGGAATGTAAATTAGTACTGCCATTATGGAAAACAGTGCGGAGTTTCCTCAAAAACTGAAAGTATCCAGCGGTCTAATTTCTGAGTATATATCGAAAGGAAATGAAATTAGGATGTCAAAGAGATACGTGTACTCCCAAGTTCGTAGCAGCATTATTCATAGTAGCCAAGATGTGAAATCAGCCAAGTGTCCATCGACAGATGAATAAAGAAAATGTGACATGCACACAGGATGAAATACTATTCAGCCTTAAAAAGTAAAAAAATCCTGTCATGTGTGACAACATGGATGAACCTGGAGGATGTTATGCTAAGTAAAATATCCAAGCACAGAACGACAAACACTACATAATATCATTTATATGTGGAATTTTAAAAGGTCGAACTCACAGAGGCAGAAAGTAGAGTGGTGGTTGCCAGGTGCTGGGAGGGTGTTATTGGGGGAAAATGGGGAGAAGTTGCTCAAAGGGTACAAAGTTTTAGTCAGACAGGATGAATAAGTTCTGGAGATTTATTGTACAGCATGGTAACTATAATTAATAATAACATATTGTACACTTGAAAATTGCTAAGACAGTAGATCTTAAATGTTCTCACCACAAAAAAACAAGTATGTAAGGTGATATATGTTAGTTTGATTTAATTATTTCACAATACAGACGTCTATCAAAGCATAATGCTGCATACTGTAAATATATATAATTTTTGTCAATTATATTTTAATATAGCTGAGAAAGAATTTAAAATTTTTAAAAATAAAATTGTACTACTTAGTGCTCTATAGCTGCTGTAGTAGTACTTTTCTTATAGGACCAGGCCTGTTGCTGGTCTTTGGGGATTATTTCTGAAAACTAGCCTCAAGATTGGCTGTCTCCGAGCTTCCATATAATTCTGTGAGCACCATCTATACTTAACAAACCAAAGTTCATTTCTGTAGCTCGCAACCAAGAATTCTGACAGAATCAAAACCCAGCTCTACGGTGGCTCACGCCTATAATCCCAGCACTCTGGGAGGCCGAGGCAGGCGGATTGTTTGAGCTCAGGAGTTCGAAACCAGCCTGAGCAAGAGCGAGGCCCCTGTCTCTACTAAAAATAGAAAGAAATTAATCGGACAACTAAAAATATATAGAAAAAATTAGCCGGGCATGGTGGCGCATGCCTGTAGTCCCAGCTACTCAGGAGGCTGAGGCAGAAGGATCGCTTGAGCCCAGGAAGTTTGAGGTTGCTGTGAGCTAGGCTGACGCCACAGCACTCTAGCCTGGGCAAAAGATTGGGACTCTGTCTCAAAAAAAAAAAACAAAAACCCAGCTCTCAAAGCACTTGTCTGTATATTCTTTAATGGATGACCTACATCGTTAAGAAAAGGTTCAATTACATTTTATACATTCCAATTACTAGGATATAGAGTTTATATTACAATTTAGTGTAATTTAGGAAATTTCCATTTCTAAAAGAAAGTTAGAAAAAAAGCTTTGTTACTTAAATTATCCAAAATTAAATGCTATTGCCCGAATGTCCGTGTCCCCCTAAAATTTACATGTTAAAACCTAATCATCAATATGGTAGTACTATAAGGTGGGACCTTAGAGAGGTGATTAGGTCATGAGGGTAGAGCTATCATAGATAGAATTAGTGCCCTTATAAACCTCAGAGAGACCGCAGAGAGCCAGCTCACCCTTTCCATCATGTGAGGACACAATGAGAAGGCACCATCTGTGGGTCTTACCAGCCACTGAATCTGCTGACAACTTGATCTTGGACTTCCCAGCCTCCAGAACAGCAAGAAATAAACTTCTGTTGTTTATAAGCCACCCATTCCATGGTATTTTGTTAGAGCGGCCCAAACAGACTAAGACAGTCATCCAAACACTTCATGACGAACCATACCAAGCTCCTGAGGTTTTACTGTGATATGATGCATGATACAATGTAGAACACTTACTCCATATTAAAGAAATGCTTTGAAATGCCAAGAAAGCATTTGCAGGGCATGTGTTTTGGGTGTCTATGGGGAGGGGTAAGAAGCAGAAGCAGGAAGTGGTTATGGACACCCCCACCATGGATTTGAGTTCATTTGAAGGATTTTCAATATTTGTAAATTTAGAACTCTGAAGTGATGCTGCATTGTGACTTGTAATTACTAATAACTAATTTAAGGACTAAAGTGAGATGGGATGTGAGGAAAAGATCATGTAATGTCTCTTTTTACAATTCATACTCAGTTTTCAAAAAGGAGAAAAATAAAAAAGTTTATGAACATTAAATTATGTAAGACTAACTGGACCATCAACTTTAACTTGATTATATCAAAATAACTGAAGTTCAAAGGTAAGAAAAAAAATTATGGACTTATATGTATATAATATATATAAATACATGCACGCTTTTTTTTCATTTCACCGCATTCAATTCTACTAGGCAGAGGACTAGAAACAAGAAAACCCTTGCTGTCCCTTCAAGCAGTAAGAGTCTATAATGCAATGTAGGGCATAAAAACTGCTACATTATTAAAGAAAAGGCCATACCTCAAAGGAGCTCTAAGATCAGTTTCAAACAAAGGAAAAGGGAAGGAATTGAATAAAAAGAAAATGAAGGAAAGGTGAGAGAAAAGGTAAACTTCTCTAAGACAAAATGCCAGGAGGTCACCATTAATGGCTGTTAAAATTGTTTTGACTGAATTTATTAATCAAATCAATCGAACAGCTCAATGTCATCAAAAAAAAGATTGAATGTTTTTGATGGAACTGACCAGATAATTAATTAAATGGACATGCAAAATAGTCCAAGCAGGTGTGTACAGATGCAGCAAGAGGTCTTAAAGGTCCTGAAAGTAGCACAAAATGAAACGAATTCAGGCTGGAAAAAACAATGCAGAGGAAAAGCAAGTGATGGAGAAATCGCTCCTCAAAGGCTGTAAATTGTATCAGGCAAATGAAGACTTCTGATTAGCTCCCGGCTGTGTTGCTAATAAGGTAGAATTCTGCGGATTACCTATGACTGCAGCACTTTTCAAAGCATTTGAATGTGCAAGAGACAAGTGAATGATGGGTTCGAGGGAGTCAATGAAGAAAAAGAGTTTATAATATATTTTTAATGAAAAATGAAGGTGGAAGTGAGCCATGGAAAAATGTCACTAAATAAAAAACGGGGTGGCAGAAGGGGCACCCTGCAGCCCAAAAAGGAAACACTTCCAGGCAGCAATAAATAGGCTGGTTCATAAAGAAAAGCCCTCCTCCACTCTTTTCCAACTATGTTTCAGAACAAACATTTTAAAATAGTTAACTCGATTTTTTTTTTTAATGAAACATGTCACACACAGATACTTTCTGATGGCAATGTCTCATTATATGAGATCGAGAGATTGTGGTAAGGCTGATATTCCTTTTCCCGAACTTTCTTTTGCTGTGTCCTCAATAGGTCACAAGATCCCCTATATGGAGCCCCACAAAATTTACCAGTCAGCAGTCAGTCAACACATGTGTATTGAGCACCTACTATGTGGTAGGCACTCTTCCAGGTGCTGGGATCACTGCAGAAAACAAAACAAAAATCCACGTTCTTACGGAGCTAATATTCTAGTTGAGAGGGCAAATAAATAATAATACGTGCAGGAGGTCAGGTCGCCGTGAATGCTGTGGAGAATGATAAAGCAGGGTCAGGAGAACTAGGATTGCTGGAGTGAGGAGCTGCCACATAGCCATACGCATAAATGGGGATGAGTGACGAGGGCTGAAAGGGGACCTTGGGTCCTGGGCTTTTTTACTTATGTTTTTAATGGTGGTAAAACACGCACAACATAAAAGTTACCATCTTAAGCATTTTTAACTGTCCAGGTCGGTAGTGTTAAGTACATTCACATTGCTGTGTAACCAATCTCCAGAATTCTTTTCATCTTGCAAAATTGAAACTCCACCCCCATTAAGCAACCCTGCATTCCCTCCTCCCCCACCCAGCCCCTGGTGACCACCATTTGAGTTTCTGTCCCTATGAATTTGGTTACTCTAGGGACCTCATTGATATGGAATCAAAGTTTGTCAAGTTCTCGGTTTCTCGTGGTGACTACTGGAAACTGCAATCCAGTGCATAACTACATTAGTCCTGAGGGTCTCAAGAAGTAGTGAGGCTCTGCAAGTCAGGGGGAAGAACAGACTGGGGGCTTTTCCAGGAGCACACAGAATTCTAGGACCCTTCCTCACTCCTATGCGGTGTTACCTGGCAAACTGCCAGCTCTTGGGCTCTCACTTGGCTCCTGCAGACTGAGGTGTGGAAAGCCAAGGGAACACCTTCTTACTTGAAGCAGGTGGGACTCCTGGGCTTGCTCTTGACTACCTAGAAATCCAGCTTTTGCAGAGTAGGCAGAACCCTCCCATAGTGCCCAGCACATGACATGCACCCTCCAGAACATCCTACAGCTGGCTTACTTTGGTGTGCAGGAAAATAATGCTGCACTAGAAAGCAGATGGATTCCTGTGTCCTTGGGCACACCCCTTCACTACTCAAGGCCTGATTTCCTCTTCTTTAAATTGAGTTATGCAGAACCCTCTCTTGCAAGCCAAGAAGGCATAAGAAAATTGCTTTAGTAGAAGAGGAGAGAGAAAAAAAGAATACCCTAATCTTCCCTCCAAAAGGAAGCCCAGGTTTAGTTTCATAATAGAATCACTCAATTCAACTGCTGAGGGGCAGGTTTCCTTAAATCTGCTCCTTGGAAAACCCAGTGTGGCCTCTCCTGTGAAGAGCACCAGCCAGTGCACTGTGGCCACATGCCCACCTCCAGGACCTGCTGTCCTGGCTCAGCTCTGTTCCTTCTAGCTGTCAGACCACAGTCATTTCAGCTATAGGCCCAGCAGTGCCTCCAAGCAGGGCAGGCCCTCCCCCCTCCCCGATACACACATACACACACACACACACACACACACACACACACGCACGCACTCTCTCTCTCTCTTTCTCTCACATAGGAGTGTGGGCAGGCACTCCCCTAGACTCCTGAGCCATGCGTCAGCCTACCATTAGTGGCTCTGGAGCCACTAATATTAATAAATTTCTTACTAATGGAGGACAAGGGCAGGAGAATTGGGATAAATTTCAGAAAAGATGCCTCCCTCCATCGCCCCCTTTAGTTGGTTTGTTCTTGTATTTTTAATAATTCTGTATCATATAGTCTATTTTTATTTCCTAAATAATACATGTTTGTTACAGTAAAATTAAAATATACAAGTAGACAAAAAGAAAAAAGAATCACACCATTCAGAGATAATCCTTGCAAATTTTTTGATATTTAGCCTTCTAGACTCTAACCTATATTAATTATACAAACTATTATAATAAAAATAGGTTCGGCCAGGCCTCATGGCTTACACCTGTAATCTTAGCACTTTGGGAGGCCAAGATGAGAGGATCTGTTCAGCCCAGGAGTTCAAGACCAGTCTGGGCAACACAGCAAGACCCCATCTCTACAAAAAATAGAAAAATTAGCCAGGCATGGTGGTGTACCCCTATAGTCCCAGCTATTCTGGAGGCTGAAGTAGAAGGATCACCTGAGCCCAGGAGTTTGAGGTTGCAGTGAGCTTTGATGATGCCATGACACTCTAGCCCAGGCAACAGAGCAAGACCCTGTCTTAAAAAAAAAAAAAAATAGGTTCAATTTGTGTTTTTCATCATTTATTGTGACTACCTTTATATAGCCAATTGGAATTTTACAGTATCTTCTTTAATAGCTATATTGTATTCCATCAAATGAATACAACACAATTTATTACCAACTATCTATTATTGACCTTTCATATCACTTCTAGCACTATATTAAATATTGCAGTGAAAAGAGTTTCCCAAAGGTCTAGCTTCAGGCACAGCTTAATACAAACATTTAATGATATCATCAGGAATCAGCCTCTCTCCACATTCTCTGGTTTCTAGTGGGTACACTTTATTTTTGGTCAGAATCTCCCCACGGGGCACCAGCAGCTCCAGCCCTGAAGTATCATGGCCAAACAAGTCTCAGGAGAGACACCATTGAACTGATTTGAGCGACATGCTCATGCCTCACCCAATCTGTGTGGTCAGAGAAATACAACACCCCGATTGGCCAGCCCTCAATCACAAACCCATCCCTGCGTTCTGGGGCGAGGTAGGTCCCATCCAAACCACACGGACAGAGCACTGGGGAGAAAGGGGCAAGGCAAGCTGAATAGGCAAAACAACAGATATCCATTACAGCCAGCTACACCACAGGCACTCTCCTCTCCTTCCATGACTGAGCCACACATCCTTCCCCTGGGTCTCTGAGTGCTGCAGACCCAAGCCTTACCACCCTCACTGGCCCTTCTCCCACCTCCCAGAACCACACTGGGTGGTAAACTGCCCTACTTCTCTGCCCTCTGAAGCAC
>RJWJ010005552.1:0-67568 GCA_004363605.1 Indri indri | reverse complement strand
ATTACTATAGTCACTCCAACTTTCTTATAGTCATTATTTGTACAATATATCTTTTTTTATCCATATTCCTTTAACCTTTCTCACTTTTTACATTGAAAGTGCATTTCTTGGAGACATTATGTAGTTGTTTTTGGCCTAAAAATCTACTCTTATAGTATCTGCATTTTAGTTGGTATGTTTAGACAATTCGCGTTTAATGTAATGATAGATGAATATGGCTTTAAGTTTATCACTTTGCTAGTGGTTTTCTATTTGTCCCATCCATTCTTTGTTCATTTTTCCTAACTTTGGATTTTTCGAATTAGTTGAATATCTTCCAGTATTTCACTTTATCTCATTTATTGGCTTATAAGCTACACTACTTTGTTTAATTGTATAGTCTTCATGCTAAGGTTTACAATATTTAACTTGTCACAATCTACCTTCAAATAATTTTATACTACTTCATATGTAATGAAAAAATTTTAAAATAGTACATTTTCATTTTTATCCATCTTATCCATTATTTTGTCAGATATTTTATTTCAATATTTGATATAAACCCAAAAATAGTCCTTTAAAATTTTAATACAGAAAAAATTTATGTTTTCCCAAACATCTACTATTTATTGTATTCTTCATTCCTTTAGGTTGATTCAAATTTGTGTTTATTATAATTGTCCTCCAGCATAAAAAGCTTCTTTGAACAGTCCTTCTTAGTGCAGCTCATCTGGGCACAAAATATGTCAGCTTTTGTCTTCTGAAATATCTTTTTTGCTTTTAATTTTGAAAGATATTTTTCTGAAAGTGAAATTTTTGATTCACAGGGATATTTGTTTCCTTTAATTACTGTAACTTAGTAATTTCTTTGTCATCTGGCTTGTATTTGGTTTGATAAAAATCCAGTGGTATTATTATCTTTGTTTCTTTGAATTAAATGTATATTTCTATATATAGTTGTATTTACTTTTTAATTAAGTTTTTCAATGATGCATAATAAATGGACATATTTTTGAGGTACATATGATAATTTAATATGTTTATATAGATTATCTATTACCCTAAATATTTATCTTTTCTTTATGCTAGAAACACTCAAATTATTCTCTTCTAGTTATTTTGAAATGTATAATAGGTTATTGTAAAATATAGTCATCCTACTGATCTATTAAACACTATGTCTCATTTCTTCAAACTGTATATTCACACCATTAACCAGCCTCTCTTCATCCCTGAACCCCTTTCTCTTTCCAGCCTCTCATAGCCAACAATCTATTCTCTGTCTTTATGAGATCCACTTTTTAGGCTCCCACATATGAGTGAGAACATGTGATATTTGTCTGTCTGTGCTTGGCTTATTTCACTGAACATAATGAGCTCCAGTTCCATCTATGTTGCTACAAATGACATTCATTTTTGTGGCTGAATAATATTCTATTGTGTATGTATACCACATTTTATTTATCCATATATCCACCTATTGGTACTTAAGTTGACGCCATATTTTAGCTATTGTGAATAGTGCTGCAATAAACATGGTAGGGCAGATATCTCTTTGATACATTGATTTCTTTTCTTTTGGATTTATATCCAATAGTGAAATTGCTGGATATATGGTAGTTCTATTTTAATTTTTGGAGGAAACTCCATACAATTTTTCATAGTGTCAGCACTAATTTACATTTAGTGTATGAGAGTTCACCTTTCTCCACATCCTCACCAGCATATACTATTCCCTGTTTTTCTCACAAAAGCCAGTCTTACTGGATGAGATGATATCATATTGCGATTTCGATTCAATTGTGGTTTTTGATACTTCTCTGATTATTAGTGATGTTGTGCATTTTTTCATATACCTATTGTGTGTCTTCTTTCCAGACACGTATATTCAGACCTTGTGTCCATTTTTAATCAGATTATTTGTTTTTTGCTATTGTGTTGTTTGAGCTTCTTATATATTCTGCTTATTAATCTCTTGTCAGATGGATAGTTTACAAATATTTTTCCCATTCTGTTGGTTGACTCTTTACTTCATTGATTATCTCCTTTGCTTTGCAAGCTTTTTAGCTTCATACAATCCCATTTGTTTATTTTTACTTGGTTGCCTATGCATTTGAGGTCATATACGAAAAGTCTTTGCCCAGAACAATGTCATAGAGTATTTCCCCAATGTCTCCTTATAATAATTTCAGAGTTTTAGGTCTTAGATTTGTCTTTAATCTATTTGGGGTTGATTTTGGTGAGCGACAAGGGTATGGTTTCATTCTTCTGCATGTGGTTATCCAATTTTCCCAGCACCATTTATTGAAGAGACTATGCTTTTTCCATTGTATGTTCTTGGTGACTTTGTCAAAAAGGAGTTAGGTGTAAATGTACGGATTTATATCTGGGCTCTCTATTCTGTTCCATTAGTATATATGTCTGGTTTTATTCCAGTGCCATGCTGATTTGTTTACTTTGTAGTATATTTTAAAGTCAGGTAGTGTGATTATACAGCTTTGTTTTTTGCTCAAAATTGCTTGGACTATTTGGAGTCTTGTAGTTCCCTGTTTTAGGATTGTTCTTTCTATTTCTATGAAGAATGTCATTGTTATTTTCATAGGGATTTCATTCAATCTGTAAATTTTGGGGGGTAGAATTGTCATTTTAACAATATTAATTCTTCCAATCCATGAGCATTGGATATCTTTCCATTTGTTTGTGCCATTTCAATTTCTTTCATCAGTGTTTTATAGAATTCCTTGTGTAGATCTTTCACTTCTTTGGTTAAATTGATTCCTAGGTATTATTTATTTTTGTAGCTACTAAAAATGGGATTGCTTTCTTGATTTCTTTTTCAGATTATTTGTTGTTGGTGTACATAAAAGCTACTGATTTTTGTATATTGATTTTGTGTCCTGCAACTTTACTAAATTTGTTTATCAGTGCTCAGTTTTTCTGGAGGAGTCTTTAGGTTTTTCTAAGAATAATATCACGTCATCTGCAAACAAGGATAAGTTGACTTCTTCTTTTCCAATTTTGATACCCTTTATTTCCTTCACTTGCCTAATTGCTCTGGCCAGGACTTCCAGGATTATGTTGACTAACAGTTGTAAAAGTAGGCATCTTTGTCTTGGTCCAGATCTTAGAGGAAAGGTCTTCAAGTTTTCCTTGTTCTGTGCATTGTTAGCTGTCTGTTTGTCATATGTGGCCTTTATGATTTTGAGGTATGTTCCTTTTATACTCAGTTTGTTGAGGATTTTTATCATGGAGGAATGATGGATTTTATCAAATGCTTTTTTAGCATCTATTAAAATGATCATATGGTTTTTGTTCTTGGTTCAGTTAATGTGATTTATTATGTTTATTAATTTACATGTTTATTGATTGTTGAGCCATCCTTGTATCCCTGACATGTATCTCCCTTGACCATGGTGAATGATCGTTTTAATGTATTGTTGAATTTGGCTTGCTATTTTGTTGAGAATTTTTGTATGTATGTTCATCAATGATATTGGCACGTAGTTTCCTTTATTTTGTTGTTATGTCCTTTTCTGATTTTGGTATTGGGGTAGTGCTCTCCTCATAAAACGAGTTTGGAGGTACTCCCTCCTCTTCAATTTTTTTGAAGAGTTTAAGTTGAGCTGGTACTAGTTCTTCTTTAAATGTTTGGTAGAATTCAACAGTGAAGCCATCACATCCTGAGATCCTGGGCTTTTCAATGATGGGAGCCTTTTTGTTTGTTTGTTTGTTTGTTTGTTTTAGATAGAGAGTCTCACTCTGTCACCCAGGCTGGAGTACAGTGGTGCAATCATATCTCACTGCAACCTCAAACTCCCGGGCTCAAGCAATCCTCTTGCCTCAGCCTCCCCAGTAGCTGGGACTACAGGTGTACACCACCATGACCAGATAATTTTTTATTTTCATAGAGACAAGGTCTCATTGCATTGCCAAGGGTGGTCTTAAAATCCTGGTCTCAAGTGATCCTCCTGCCTTGGCCTCCCAAAGTGCTAGGATTACGGTGTGTGCCACTGCACTCAGCTGATGGGAGACATTTTATTATGGCTTCCTTCAATCTTGTTACTCATTATTGGTTTGTTGTAGTTTTCTATTTCTTCATGGTTCAATCTTGGTAGGTTGTATGTGTCCAGAAATTAATCTACTTCTTCTAGGTTTTCCAATTTGTTGGTGTTTAGTTGTTGACAGTAGTCTTTAATGATTCTTTGTATTTTTGTAGTCTCTGATGTTATGTTTCCTTTTTCGTTTCTGATTTTATTTATTTGGGTCTTCTCTCTTTTTTTCTTAGTCTACCTAAAGCTTTGTTGATTTTGTTAATTTTTTCAGCAAATAAACTTTGTGTTTCATTAATCTTCTATATTTTTATAGTCTCAATTTCATTTATCTCCACTCTGACTTTTATTATTTGTATCCTTATACTAATTTGGGGTTTGTTTTTTCTTACTTTTCTGAGGTGCATCATTAAGTTTTTTCACTTGAAGTCTTTCTGTTTTTTTGATATAGGCATTTATTGCTATAAATATTCATTTTAGTACTGCCTTTGCTGTATCCTACATATTTTGGTATGTTTTATTTCCATTTTTGTTTCAAAATTTTTAAAAATTGCTTCTTAATTTCTTCATTGACCCATTGTTCAGGAGTATGTTGTTTGCTTTTCATGTATATGGGTATTTTATAATGTTCCTCTTATCATTGATTTCTAATTTTATTCCATTGTGGTCAGAAAATATACTTGATATGGTTTTTACTTTTTTGAATTTGGTGATACTTGTTTTGTGGCCTAAGATAAGGCCTATTTTGGAGAATGTTCCATGTGCTGATGAAAAGAATGCATATTGTGCAACTGGGTGTACTTAGGAATTATGCAAAATCTACTCTGCCTTTGCTTTATACACATAGCAACAAAGCCAGAATAACAGCACATCTGTTTATATCATGATTTACTGAACATTTTAAGCCCAATGTTGAAACCTACTTCTCAGAAAAATGAGGCCTTTTAAAATATTACTGCCTGTTGACAATGCACCTGGTCAACCAAGATTGCTGATGAAGATGTACAAGAAGATTAATGTTGTTTTCATAACTGCTAAGACAACACCCATTCTGCAGGCCATGGCTTAAGGAGTAATCGTGACTTTCAAGTCTTACTGAACAAATACATTTTGTAAGGCCATGGCTGATGGATGGATTTGGACAAAGTAAATTAAAAGCCTTCTGTAAGGGATTCTCCATTCTAGATGCCATTAATAATATTTGTGATTCATAGGAGGAGTTAAAAATATAAACATTATCAGGGATTTCAAAGAAATTGATTCTAAACCTCATGAATGACTTCGAGGGCTTCAAGATTTCAGTGGAGTAAGTAACTGTGGATGTGGTGGAAATAACAAGGGTACTAGAATTATTAAGGTTATCAAGTGTCTGATTTCCATAAGTACTAAGTTTGACAGTATATGTCTGACATTTCACTTTGACACTTCTTGTATTTTTTTTTCATTGTGAAGGTACATCCTCATTCTTTCAAAAACATGGTTTGTCTTGTGATTATCTTTCAAAAAATTTTTAAGAGCAATTTTTGTGAAACCATAGATAAGTCAAAAATTCATGTTACTTTTGAATATGAGTTCTGTTGAGGAACCAATGCAGCATAGACACCTTGAAATATCAACGAAGTGTTTGGGATGGATGTGGCTAATGATCGCACAGTATGAAGATGGTTTGAGAAGTTCCATTCAGATGATTTTAATCTATGTGGGTGACTTAAGACCAAGGTGGTGATGAGCTGAAAGCTGTAGTGGAAGCAAATCCTTCTCAACATACATGTGAATTAGCAGCAAGTTTTGACATTACTATTCCAATAATATTGGAGCATTTGAAACAAATGGGCAAGGTAGAGAAGCTGGATGGGTACCACATGAATTAAGTGAGCATCTGAAGAGAAATCATCTCAAAGTTTGCCTTTCTTTTCTGTCACAACATAAAGGTGAACTATTTCTACACCATATTGTTACATGTGATGAAAAGTGGATTCTTTTTGACAATGGCAGCATTTGGCACAATGGTTGGGTAAAGATGAAGTGCTGAAACAGTCCAAAACTTAATATTCATCAAGAAAAGATAACGGTGTCTGTTTGGTGGTCCAGTGCTGGTATTATCCATTATGGCTTCATGAAACCTGGTCAATTGATTACAGCAGATGTCTACTGCAATCAGTTGGATGAAATGATGAGGATGCTTAAGATTAAGCAGCTGAGATTGATCAATAGAGACAGGCCAATCCTCTTGCAAGACCACATCATGCAAAAAATATGTCGCGAAGAAACAACACTGCTCAAACTATGGCAGCTGGGGTTGGAAATGCTCTGTCATCTACCATGTTCACCAGATCTTGCACCAACTGACTACCACTTCTTCCAGGTTTCGACCCACTTCTTGCAAGGAAAAATATTCAATTCTCAACAAGCTGTGGAAAACACCTTTCATGATTTCATCTCCACTCTCTCTGTAGGCTTCTTGGCTGCTGGCATAAACCAGCTACCGTTAAGATGGCAAAACTGTGTCGACAGTTTAGGCACATACTTTGATTAATTGTACTGCTTCTTGTTTGAGATATAATAAATTAACTTTTGATTTGAAATCAGACATTTCATATTTAATGACCTAATAAAAATGGAGCCTGAAGATTTGACTTAATTCCAGTAATCTTGTAAAAAATTTTAACAAATGAAAAGTTGCTTTTTGCGGATGAGCAAAGAAAGTGTTTTCTTGTGATGGGATCGACTCCTGGTGAAGGTGCAGTGAACACGATCAAAATGACAATAAAGAATTTAAAATATTACATAAACTTAGTTGATAAAACAGTGACACACTGAAAGGATTGACTTTAATTTTGAAAGATGATCTACTTCGGGTAAAATGCTCTCAAACAACATCACAGGCTGTGGAGAAAGCTTTCAAGACAAGAAGAATCAACTGATATATCAAAATTAATTGTTATTATTTTAAGAAATTTCCACAGCCACCCCAACCTTCAGCTACCACCACCCTGATCAAT
This sequence comes from Indri indri, assembly GCA_004363605.1. Lineage (NCBI taxonomy): Eukaryota > Metazoa > Chordata > Mammalia > Primates > Indriidae > Indri > Indri indri. The sequence continues at coordinate 60,538 of RJWJ010005552.1, read as the reverse complement.
CAGTAGCCATCAACACTGAGACAAGATTGTCCACCAGCAAAAAGATTACAACTCACTCATGTTGTTCATTAGCATTTTTTAGCAATACAGTATTTTTTAACTGACGTTATGTACACTTTTTAGACATAATGCTATTGCACACTTAATAGACTACAGTTTAGTATAAATAACTTTTATATACACTGGGAAACCAAAAAATTGGTGTGACACACTTTATTGAGATTTTTACTTCGTTGTGGTAGTCTGGAAGCAACCCAAAATATCTGAGATATGCCTGTGATTGATAAGGCCCTTTCATCAAGTTCATAATCATTTCTTTCATAGTACCTAATCAGCTGCCAAACCCATCCAGTGAATTTTTCATTGCAGGTATTTTATTTTTCACCTCTGTAATTTCCATTTTGTTCCATTTTTATAGTTTCCATTTATCATTTCATTGTGTTCATGTTTTTCTTTAAACATAGTAATAACAATAGCTTTTTAAAATCCTGTCCTTTAATTTTATTAACTTTTCCATTTCTAGATTTTTTTATCAAGCAGTTATGAGTTATATTTTTCTGTCTCTACATGTTAATTATTTTTTATTAGATGCTGGATATTTGAATGATACTTTGTTATTTATCTGAATTTTGTTGCTTTCCTGTAAAGGGTGTTGAGTTTTGTTCTGTCAAGCAAATAATTTACTTATGTTCCAGTTTTTATAATTTTTAGGCATGTTTTTAAAGTCTATTAGGAAAGGCATAGAATAACCTTTACTGTAGGGCAAATTTATTCTTCCTTTCAAGGTATTGTCTTTCTGGATTCTCCACTGAATATCTCAAGTGTTCAACAATGGTTCTCCACTTTGGCTGGTCAGAACTTTAACATCTCCCAACTGTATGTGAGTTCTGTTTATTTGCTAACTTTTAGCTCTGTAATACTTGTTCTGTCCCCATTAGCTTATCCTCGCATGGCTTTGTAAAATCTTACCTTAATCATTCAACTTAGTATTCAGCCAAAAACTCAAGGAAACCACTAGACAGATTTTGGTTAGTGAATCCCTTCTTTTGAATCTTTTGCCTCACAAATTCCAGCTGCTTTAGCATGCTAAGCAAGCTCTGATTTTTGTGTCCACAGCTCAAAGAAACTATTACGCTTCACGTGGCCTTCCCTTCACTGTACCATGGTCTGTGAATGCCGCCAAGCAGAAAGCTGTGGTGATTGTAGGGCTAACTTTGTTTTCTTTGTCTCTGGGATCACAGTCCCATGTTTCTTTCCATGCAATGTTGGAAAATAATTGTTTTAAACGACTGTCCAATTTTCTAGTTCTTTGTAGTAGAAGGGCTAATCTGGAATAAGTTTTTCTGTCATGTGCAGATTCTTGATACAGTCAGTATCAAAAATTTATATTTATCATCCATTAAGCCTTTGATGGAAAGGTATAACAGCTTACTTTTACATGTCAATACTGAAAATAAATTACAAGTTGTCATCTTGTGCAACTATTTAAACTCACAAGAAAAAAATTTAGACCTCCACTTAATAATGTGCAAGGAGAAAAATCATAGATTTCTTAAAACTTTTAGGAAGTAGATAAGCAAGAAATTTTGAAGACATCTGTATTAGAAAATATTAGAGTTCAGGCAAGAGATAATTTTGTCTAGGGCAATGATGGTGGTGGAAATGAAAAACGAGGAGAGGGTTGACGCATTGTTTGGAAACATAACTAAATTCTATTTGGGGTATAAATGAAGAAAAGATGCAGTTAAATTATTCTTTAATATTTTAATGTCCTATTTTAGGATTTTTTGTGTTTATGTTATCTTTTTTCATTAAAAACACTATGCAGTGGATGTTAGAAAAAGGGCATGTTGAATATTCAGATTTCATATTGTCCTATGTTAAAAAAGAATCAGACAAGCATGCTGCATAATAATTTATATAAATATTTAAATAAATAATTAATAAAAATGTAAAATAATGTTTAAGTATGAGCTCAATCTTTCACATTAATTTAGTATTCTCTTTCTTACCTTGTAGGAAGTGACACTCTTATACTGAATGTAAGATACAGGAAGAAGAGGTAGATATTCTGAAAGAAATTACTCTGATATTAGTGTTTTTAAAAGTTAAATTATGTAAAAATAGTAAAATACTTTGAATTCAAAAAGTAGATGTAACAGATACATACATGACTCCCAAGTACCAATAATGTAGGCAACAACTGATATCATATTTGAGTGTGTTAAAAATGCAGATATAGTGAGAGAGACCACGTAGATATATTTTTACACTGTTAATAAAACTTTAAGAAAGGAGTCTTAAATGAGTTTAAGTAATGAAAATTTTAATAGGAGAAAACGTTTGTCTCTGGAATGATGGCTATGTTCCAAAATACAAGAATATGATCTCTAATTATCTATTCAGTACAAGAATATGTGATGTCTGTTGGCATGTTTAGAGTACATTTCATACCAGAGAAAATTATCAGAAGTTTAGAAAACTCAATATTATTAGTTATATACTAATAACTGTTTTCTGATGGATAAAGAAAAGCTATATAAAAATGTAAAAATTTTTCAAATTTCTAGTCTAACCAGTCAGTCAGTTTTCAAGGTTTTAGTCATTTATGACTTATTTAGTGGTTAAATATATGTGAGTTTATAATGTCCTTATTCTAGCTACTCCAACTTGATTATGATACAATACTCTGGGTACCCAGTATAGGAACAGATTCTTTAAATAAGGTAGCAGCATCCTGTTAGTACTTTAAATATGAATCCCTATTCATAAGTCTAAAATAAATCTACTTTACACTGATGTTAATGCTTTTAAAAATGTGTTTTTCTTCTGTTGCAATTACATGGAAAAGGTCTAGAATATAGAAAAAGAAAGAATACATTTTAAATTATACTCAAATAACCATTTGAAAGGTTTCTTGTCTTTTAAATATCAAATGAGTATTGTTAAATTTATTTTTGTATGAGATCAAATCACAGAGAAAAGTGGCCAAAAATGAAGCAAAGCTATTCTCAATTTATTTTCGTCTATTGTTTAACTGTATTGCTCTGGATTAGATCCATACATGACTACAAGAATCTATCCAAGTTTCTGATCTTTGCAGTGAAGACTGGGATCATGGAAGCCTGAGTTATAAGCAGCTCTTGGAAGGCTTGAGCAAACAGGATTCTAGCCTAAGACTCCTACTTTGCATGTGGCAGGGACTTTTCCCCTAGAATGCAAGTAGATGCCTGAAAAACTTGTCTCTGCTTTTACTGCAGGATTCTAAGAGCTGCACACAAATGTATGGAAAAAGAGTAGAAGTGCAAGGTGGGTGAAAAGTGATAAGTATGTAGGACTACAAGGTGAATCAAATTGCCCAGCAGCCCTAAGAATAAAATTCAGCCTCAAATAGGATTCCTCAAAATTTACCAGCCATAGTCCGTTTACTTCATCCTCTCTACCATTTATTGAATCTTCCATTTTTAAGAAGTTATTCTTTGTCTTAACAGTTTCTTTGAAGAGTCAAATATTTAACTTTGATAAAGTTCAGTTTAACAAATTTTTCTATAGTTTGTCCTATGTCCTATATTAAGTCTTTGCCTGAGTGAAGGTCACTAATAATTTCTCCTTTTGTTATTCTAGAAATTTTATAATTTCTCTCAAATACAGTCTATAATCTACTGGGAGTTAGTATTTGCATATGGTGTGAGGTAAGGGTCAAGATGCATTCTCTTATTTTGCATATTGATGTCTACTTCTTCCAACCACTGTTAGTTGAAATGATTATTCTTTCCCCCATTGAACTACCTAGGCCCCTGCGATAAGAATCAAGTAGTTATGTATGTGTGGGTGCATTTTTGGACTGTCTTTAATGTTCAGTTAATCCATATGTCTATCTCTAACCAGGTTCACAGTGTTTTGATAGCTATAGCTTAACAGTAATTCTGGAAATTATGAAATGCATGTCCTTTAATATTGTTCTTTGTACCAATTGTTTTGTTTTGACTATTCTAGGTCCTGTGTCTGTGTGCGTGTGTATTAAAATAAACTTGCCAATATCTTAAAAAAAAGCCTACTGAGATAGTAACCTGAGTTGCTTTAGGTCTATAGGTCAATTTAAAAAGAATTGACATCTTAACAATTTTTAGTCTTAAATTCATGGACAAGGTGTATCTCTTTTTCATCTTGTGTCTTTAAAATTTCTCTCAGTAATTCTTTGCAGCATTCAGTGTATAGATCTTATATATCTTTTGTTAATTTCATGTTCTAAGTATTTTATGTTTTTATGCCCTAGTAAATGATGCATTTTATATATTATTTGTCATTTTTGTTGTTCATATATAGAAGTACAATTGATTTTTGTATATTTACAAAACCTAGTAATTTTGCTAAATTCACTTATTAGTCTTAATAATTTATTTTAAGCATTCTTTAGTATTTTATATAGAAGTGATCAGATCATCTTAGAATAAAAACAATTTTGTTTAATTCCTTACAATTTGTATGTCATGAAAAATGGCTTTTACAACTCTCTAATAGGAAGAAAAACAACCCACTTAACAATGGGCAAATTATTTGAGTAAACACTTGACCAAAGAAGATATATAGATGTCAAATAAGTACATAGAAAAAAATGTTAAACATCATTACTTGCTAGGAATACACTAGTGATTAAAATTAAAATGAAAACCACAGTTGAATACCATTACTCACCATTTAGAATAGCTAAAGTTGGGAAAACTAACAATACAAGGGATTGGCAAATAAGTGGAGCAACCAGGTTTGCCCTACATTGCTTTTGGAACTGTGAAATCGTAACATCACTTCATTTTTCAGTTTCTTATGAAGTTAAATATGCGTTTACTACATGACATAGAAATATCACTGTTTCTCATTTACTCTCTCATAATTCTTTTTATTTCTGTGGCATCAATTATAATGCCTTCCTTTTTATTTTTGATTTCATTTATGTGAGTCTTCTCTCTTAGTCTCAGTCATGCTAGTTTGTCAATTTTATTTTTTTAAAAACCAACTCTTAGATTCACTAATTTTTTTCTATTGTTTTTCCATTGTCTATTTTATTTCTTTCTCTTCTATCTTTATTATTTCATACCATATGCTCTAGCAATCCTATTTCTGGGTATTTATTCAAAATAATTGAAATCAGGATCTCAAAGAGATATTAACACTTCCATGTTCACTGTAGCACTATTAACTCGCCAAGATGTGGGAAAAACCTACATGTTTGTGGAGCAATAAATGGATAAAGAAAATGTATATATACACACAATGCAATATTTCACCTTTCAAAAAAGGAAATCTTGCAAATGCTACATCATGGACAAACTTTGAGGACATTATGCTGAGTGAGGTAAATCAGTCATGGCAGGACTGCGTAACTTCACCCACATAAGGTATCTAAAATAATCAGACTTACAGAAGCAGAGAGTAGAGTGGTGGTTGTAGGGACTGGGATGAAGGAGAAATGAGGAGATGCTAATTAACGGATATAAAATTTTAGATATGTAATAGGAAAATGTTTTGGAGATCTGCCGCACAACATTGTACCTATAGTAAACAATGCTTTACACTAAAAATTTTGTGAGAGTGTGGTCTCATGTCATGTGATCTTACCATAATAAAATGAAAATAGTAAAAGCAAACAAATCAGTTGGTGGGGGAAGATTGATTTCAAAGAAACAAGAGAGAAATTTCTGGGGTGATTGAAATGTTGCATAGTATGATTGCAGTAGTACTTATGTGACACTAATCAAATCTCGTAAAATTATGCACTTAAAATTAATCAACTTTTGTATGTAAATCGCACTTCAGTAAAATTGCCACACAGATACATCCAAATAAGTGAAGAAAACCTCAATAACTTGTTATATCCAATAAACTATATTCATTCTGTAATTATTTAATTCCCCTTTTTTCTAGTAATCCAAAATATGTTAAGAGCATAAAAAGATACTACTCAACATAAAATAATTGGATTATTAGAATCTTTTGCTATTATTCCTGTCAAAAGCATAGAGATGCAATCTTTCATTTGACTGATGCAGCCTTATCAATGGATATATTTCTTATTTTATTTTGTGTGATAACAGGTCATGAACTCCTTCTTGTCATATTTTCAAACTTCTTGAAGCAAGGGAACTCCAGAAGCAACTGTTTTGACTATAGATAATGAGATGCTTTCAAACAACTAAAAAAAGCCCTTTGCATGTAGCCCTTTATTTATTTGGCGTCCCTGGAACACTGAGTCATAAAAATATATGAGTCATAAAAATATAAATTTTTCCATGTTTCTCCTGGTAAAAAAATTGCTTTAATGGCTGGATTTTCAGAGGAGCAATATTTGGCAGCTAATGTGGGATTCGAATTTAGAAATAGTTTAAGCTTAAAAAATTGAGATTGGGGCCCTGTAACACAAAGGAATCTGGATGGGACTTGAGAAGATCTGGGTTCTTGCTTTTGCTTTGCCTCTAATTAGTCATATGATCTTCATTAAGTCATAATTCCATAGGGTTGTGGAAGTCAAGTACACCACTCATAGGTCACCCATTCTCTTTAATCTTTTTGCATTATATCTTAGCCTATAATGTCCCTTAGGTCCCAAGTGTCTGTGGATTTGGGCTGTCATTTGCACTAGATGCTACCATCTTCAGATGCACTACTAAACCATTACTAAGCCACACCTTTGAGTTTTTCCATCCTCACTGTTCAAACCTGGGGTGTGTGTTGGGGATGGGTAATGCCTAGGAACCAGACTCAGACACCCAGGAAAACCTCAGTCACTTTCCATTCTCTTAGATCTCCCCTCAATCACAATAGTACTCTGTTGCTCCCTGCCCTTCCAGCAACATGTCATAGCCTTCTCAATAAATTCCTGGTGTTTCATATGCCTGCAGGAAGAGACTACTCCACCTTTGAGCCATGGCAAAAGCCCTAAAGCAATATATTGCAAACTCTTGCTACCTGCTTGAGCTCAAAGATAAAAGAAAAGATCAGGAGAGCATACACAATTTAATAATTCAGTAGTTCTCCCACTATAGTAGTTTATGGGAAAGTACTCTGTAAAACTGGAAAACCCTACATCAACATTAAGGGACTTTTGAATAATTAAAGTATGACCTGTACTATTGAAGGGTTGGGCAGATATGTAAGGATGAAAATGTGAAAAGTTATAGATTGTATTAATTATTAATAAAATTGAGCAACTAGAGATCCAGAGCTGAGAATCACCTCTCAAATACTTTTTCAAATTCTGCCACTCTATGATGTTGGCCTCAGTTCCCCTAGTTGTACGATTGTAACTAGGAAGCCGTTCCACAACAAAGAGTAAGTGCAATTGAAACTCCTTTCTCCCATCTCTCACACCAGATGGATGCATCTATGTGTTCATCAACACTCTGGAACAGAAATTTTCTCTTGTACGTTAACAGCAGTGTTCCCAGCCTTTAGCACTATAGCGTAGGTCTCGGCTCTAGCATGCTTTAGGTAATTTATGCTTTGTGTAAAGCTACTTTGCAGTTATTATTATCAACAAGATTAGTTTATTTTTGCTGTAGTAGCCTTTTTTGGGTATGTGACTCTCTTAATATTTTTCTATATTCAAGCGTATTTTCTAAACCTGACATTGATATAGAAATTGCAGTCAAGCTCTCTACTTTAAAAGTCTAAGACGTTGATTCTTAGAAGCTCTCATTAACCACGAATATCCCATCTCTAATAATCAAGTCTTTTAAGCTTTCTTGCTGGGCATCCTGATGTTATACTACGGCAAATATGGCTGAGGTTATTCAGGTATCTTTTCAGGGGGTATATTTATACATCAGAAAGCACTTACAGGACTGTAAAAAAAAAAAAAGTCCTTACTGGGAAGGATTGTAACGCTGAAAGGTTTTCTGGATTAAATGGATATTGGCATGGTTTGTTCAGTTTATCTTTCTAAAATATAACACTGAACACATTTATTTTTACTTAGGAAGATAACCATATCAGTTCAGGGAGTAGATTTCCTAACCAAAAAGGGATGAAAGAACAACAACAAAAAACAAGGAGACAAAGAAGAGAAAGAACATGTAATAGCACTAGTTGTAGGAGCTACTGTGTACTCGGTGCTTTTATGCCTGAGCTCATACCACAACCAAAGTTATCACCCCTATTGTATTCCCTTACACCAGAAGTCACATTTGTGCAGAAAATACTGCTACCAGGCAAGTTTAAATCTCCATACTGTTTCCCCTCTTTGTTTTTAATCTCCAAAAGCTTTGTTTTGCTACAAACGGCAAATTTATGACACAGATATGCAACCTGTCATCTGATATTCTTAGAACTAGACTGGAAAGTAAATGACTAATACTAGTTCCAACCATTTTAACTTTAAGTGATTGTCTTGAATAAAAAGAGTTGGAAAGTAACTTTAAGACCTGTGTTAGTATTCATAAGATTTTTTTTTCTTTTTTTTTTTTTGCCTGTGTTCATAATTTAGCAGTATACCAACACATGTTTTAAAGTGTTAGAAATACAATAATACTGTAAGTGAAACCAACATCTATAAAAGCAATTCTAAAGTCCACCAAGATCTCTTAAATTATCTCGGTATAGTCTATACACTAATATTTATGTGTGTGAGGTTGAACAAGGCAGCTCTGAAAAATTACAGTAAAATTGATCTTTTTTACCTTCCAAAGCTAAATGAAAATACTAATTCCAACTAGACTGTGAACAATTTAGTGATAGTGTAATTTTGCTGATTATGACAAAATCCTTATAGGCCTCAATGTTTTAGATTTTAAGCATCTTGCACCAGGATGTATTTTTAAAATGATGTCATAGCGCTGAATTTGGATTGAATGTTTACCAGGCAAAATTTAACACTTTACATTTTTGTGTGGTGATTTATCATTTTTAAAAGGATTTCCCATTTGATTTTTGTAAGCATGGCAGGTTTTATTGTTCACCACTTGACACATGGGGAAACTGAGCTTCAGACAATTTTAGTATCCAGGTTGTCCATTAAAATCTCCAAGAAATCACCATCTGTAAAGTCCAATCAGTTGATAGCTAGCATAAAGCAAATGATCCTCTAGTCCTAACTTGACATGAATTGCCTTTAATGAGAACACTTATGATACTGCATTTTGAGTAATGAAACAAAACTATAACAAAAAATAATAATAACACCCTCCTGTCTTGGCCCAAGTTTCCTTATTTGCAAGACAAAGATAATAAATCTTACTCGTCCTGTACTCAGGGTTCTTTTAATGTTAAAACTAGATAACGTAGTGAAAATGGTGTAAGATGTATGTCAAGCGTCTCCAAATCTCTCATCTCTGGCCTCCTATCATGCCAGATAACATTGCTATAATTCTAACGCAATTCCCAGAACAAGGATTTATACTTCCTGTGTGATGAATTACTTTCTATTTTATATCATATTTATTTATGGATGTGTCTTATCTCCCTACTGAAGTCCCTCAGTGCACACTCCGTGCCCGTTTCAACTTTGTTCCGCAGTAGGAAACAGGATGCTTTGAGTGGAGTTGGTGATTGCTAGAGTGAAAGAATGACTGTTCTCCCCTCACTGGGAGGGGCCAGTCTTCCTGTTTCCACCTGGAACCCTTGGAATTGTTTTCTCCTGTCAAAATTCATATTGAATAACTCTTTCATTGAAAGTTCACCATCTGCTGGGTGTTCTTTTCAAAATTCGTAATGACTTGATTACTCCTCTTTATCATATTTTGACTTTAATACACAACCACTATTAGTTAACTGCTTGTTCTATTCATCTTTGAATTTCCTGAAGTGCCCAGTACAGTATCCTGTATATTTTAAGTGCTCAATAAATTTTGGTTGAATTGGCAGGTAAATAGCTGTTAGTAATTGTTGCCACCCTTGAATCAGGATCTACCTCTCACTTGCTTGGGCTGTAGAGCCTGATAAATATAAATGTCTTCTTATCCCCTGAACTCACTTTTCTAAAATGAACAAGAAGCTTGTATTTTCCTTGAGCTAAACTGTATGCTCAAGGATAAAATGAATGGCCAGGATAATTCCTGGGCCACTAATGGTACATTAGTGACCTTCTTGACTAGGTCCATTTTAAGGCACCAACAAAGAGCAAAGTGACAAAGGAGCTAAGGTTAATCTCCTGAGGGCTTCCACTTCCTAATTCTGAAACCCTTCTCCGCACCCCCCACCCTGCAGAAGAGTTCAGTGTTCTTCCACTATCTTCTAGCTGCTCAGAGCTCCCCACACAAGGATGTTTCTGTTCAGCTTGTTCAGAAATGGGACAAATATCATTCTCTAGCAATTATCCAGGAACTGCTCTCCAGGATAAACCACAGTTTCTAATATAATCCAACCCCAGCTTCTAAAAAATCTGTTCTTAAAAGCTTTTACTCTAAACTATTTCAGACAAGGACCAAGCATTCTGCAGAAAACATAATATAGTGCAATTTGAAAGAGAACAGATTTTCAGAAGTGCCCCAACAATGTCTGGCAGAATACCATTTATTTGACATTGATGGGGGAAACCATAATGCTCGTGTTTTGAATTCTGTCTTTAGAAATGGCCTTATCAAAGCAATCCTCCTGCATCAGCTTAACTGCTGTTTGACAGCATCAAATGTAGACATAACCAAAGATGAAAGTATTGTACTTCTGTACCATTTCGGCATTTGAAAGGTGATGGATTGACTGTTTCGCCAAATTAAACAAGAAAAGGCTTTCGTTCCACTTATAAAGTTATACAACTGTGTAACAAGTCTTTAGATATAAATTCACATCCTCAGACCAGTATGTTACCATCTCAAATATTTACTTACAGGATTAATCTTAAAAAGCATCCTTATAAGCATCCACGTTGGTGTCAGAGAGCCTATGGCTGACCAAATTTAGTTTGAAGTCATCTTTCATGCCTACCAATCATTGCCTAGCCTTTCACAATGGGTCAAATTCAATTCATAACTGCTACATTCAAGATCGGGGAAAATTCACAGAAACAATAGGAATCAGATCTAAGGCCAAAATTCTTTTCTCCTTCTATTCCCATATTGTTCATTTTTTTCTCCCAACATCTTAATAGTACATACATTGAAAGTAAGAGATATACCAAATTACATTCCTATTGTGTGTGTGTGTATAAAAAATGTTATTGCAAACATTAAAAATAATGTTAGAACAAGATATAAATGAAGCCAATAAAGTCAAAGTCTTCATAAACAAAATTGAAAGACAAGCAGTGTTTATAATTTAAAACAATTATGCACATGCATGTTTAATAACCTGAGTATTCAAAAGAAACCCTAAAAATGATGAGAAAAATCAAAGGGGCATTGTCAATGGATGTAAACAGGCTAATCACAGAAATGGAAACATTTTTCAACCTCATGAGTAGTCAGGATAATACAAATTAAAACGAAGAGATATTACAATTGCGCTCATGAAATTAGCAAAACACAGTATTTGTACCTATGCTAGATGGGAAAATAAATTGATACAGTAGTGTGGCAATTTTTCTCAATGAAATATCCTTTGACTCAACAACATCGATTCTTAATCACCTCATCATGCTTCCCTGCCAGGCTTAATTATGTTTATTGTGTTATTGGTAATGAAGGGTACATTTATTGTCGTGACTGTTTAAAGAGTGACCATGTGCATTTGAGAATTCCCATTGTTCCAGAAGGAACAATGTTGACCCATGGAAAAAAAAACATATGAAAAAATGCTCAACATCTCTAATTATCAGGGTAATACAAATCAAAACCATAATGAGATATCTCCCAACTCCAGTGATATGTAGTTTAGTTAAAAACACAAGTAATATAAATAGCCAATGTCATCATTGTCCTGATTGTTTTTGCCTCCTTACCTTTGACTGCACTTTTCCCATCTTATTTGCAAGCCATTTCTCACGATCTATATTGTCTAATTCTTACACAGTCTTAAATATTCACCAGGAGCCTCAGCTTATCAGGGACGGTGAACTGACCAACCCAGATGTGATACTGAGCAGATCTCAATCACAGTAATTTATTCATCTCTTGTTTTCTTTTAGATAGCTAACTCTTCGAAGCCAGGGACTATGTGTTTTATCTTAGCATCCCCAGCGTGGTATGTAGATGTAGTAGTTGATATAAGGGGTTGATTTATCAAACTTTGTTGAATAAATGAAAAAAGTATGGTACCTCATTCCAAAAGTTAATGTCTAAATAAGTAATGGTAAAATATTAGAATTAGATGAAACATCACCAAATACTGAAGCCTGTCATCTGCTAGGAGCTTTAATGCTGAAGCAGTGATATCCAGTTTGTAGGTCATCAAATCCCAATTATTTTTGTGGACCAACATTGGATAAAGACAAAACGTACAGAGGTCTATATGATGTTCCTTTATTAAGACTATTTCTGTAAATATTCCTATCTTCTGTCAATAACCTCTGAGTCTGTCCATCATTAGTTTGTTGTGTTATATAATCAACCGAATTTTAAATTATCAAAGCTCTGGAACTAAAATTTTGGAAGCAATGAAATGGAATGTGACTACTCCTTTCTGAACAATACTATTAGTGTATTTGTCTCAATTTATTTATCTTTAACTATGACTTATAAAACCTGCCTCAGAGGGTTGTTCTAAGAATTAAATGAGATTTCATATGTGTGTGTATACTTGATACATGGTAGCAGGCACTATAATAATCATTTTTGTTATTATTTCACACTAAATTGATAGTATTCAAACTTGGCTTAATAGATGATTTGAAGGCATTGAATGTGAGAAAAACATGGCATCCTTTTCCTTTAAATGTTTATGGTTACTTGCTAAGTTGAAGATACTGTGATAGATCCTTGGAACAAAAAAAGCGAATTAGTTTTCTGATGAACCTGGGAATACACAGAAAATCTATTTTTTTACTATGCAAAGCCACAGAGAAGCCTTCCTGAAATCATTATCAATATAATCTTTTCTTAAACTTATTCAGTGAAGTATAATAAAGGTAAGAAATGTAAAAAAAAAAAAAAAAAAGTTGCCAAAGTTGCCCATAAAGTATAAAAATTTAGGATTGTGTATACAGTAATTCTTTTACTTGTTAAAAGTTGAGTGCCCCTGAATTAGACAAAGGTAAAGAATGAAATGTCTACATGAAGATATCTGGGAATAGAAAGCACACTATCTTTAACAGAATGATCAGATTCCTTACACTACCCTCTAATGGGTGGACAAGTGAAAGTGATCCCACTTGCCTGAAGCTCTTCTCTATTGTGTTTTAATTTTAAGTTATCAAAGTCTGAATTTTCTTAATTTGTTTGTTTTCTTGAGGGTTAAGTGAGCCACATCTTACCCTTTGTCTTGCATCTTGAATCATATCACAGAATTAATGTCTGTATGATGCAACTCTCACGTAAGGAATTTGTTGCATACTTATGTACCACTTTCAAATGCTTGTATACCCACTGTTGTCACTGAAATGCAAATTCAGTCAAAGCACCATTGGACTCATTTAGGCTTTTGGTCATGGGTACTTTCTCAAACAATGGATACAAAAAGCAAATTATTTTCAAAAGAGGGCATCACATTCTTCTTTATTTCCTTTATATAGAGGTCCCTGCACCCAAAAATGTTGGAAAATAGTTATCTAAAGATAAAGCAATATAGGCACAAACATCAAACAACATGTTTATCTCACCTTAATGGAGAGAGATTTGCAGTCTCTGCCTTTAGGTGTACAGTGGGAGCAATTCCTGGCCCCTCCAGCAGAGGGAGGCCTAGAGACCAGTTCTGGCCAGCAATGTGTTTGGGAAAAGTGAAGGGTCAAGTGTGGGTCAGGTATTTAATTGCTGGTATGTAACCCTCCAGCGTTCACATTCACTTTTTCCACTACCACAGCATCTGGGAAATGTTCCAAATAATGGCTGGGCCTTGGAGTGAAGGCAGTGTGACACAGACTGGAGCCTTAGCTGACCCGCAAAGGCCATGGTGTGGGGCAAGAAATGAATCTTTACTCTTGTGAGCTATTGCGGTATTGGTCTGTTCGTTATCACAAAGAAGTCTAGTCTACCTCGACTAATAGAGTTTCTTCTATGTGAGTTTTTATGGGGAGATATTTAATTATAACAATTCACTTATAATTGTACCTTGGAACTGGACATAGGTTTAGGTGGGTGAGGGATTTTAGAGCAGCAAGAACTAGAAACCAAAGAATGGCTGTACTGATGTAGTCATGCTTCATGGTGAGTTTTGCTGGAGTTTAACTTAGCTAGCTACTTCCGAGAATATCATAATATGAGATTTTAAAATATAGTTGGTTCATTAACTGGTTTTTAAAAATTGTATGTTCTCTGATACTAAAAAAAGTGTGGAATGACCAGTGTTCAGAAAAAGCCATAGAGCTTAGTGATTAAGGGGTAGGCGTTAAAGTTCAAAAGATCAAAGATAGAATCTTGGCTTTTTTTTTTTTAAAGATATTTTATTTTTAATCTTTTTATTTTTAATTATTATGAGTACATAATAGTTGTATATATTTATAGGGTACATGTGATGTTTTGATGCAGGCATAGAATCTTGGCTTGGCATTTACTAGCCATCTGACCTTGAACAGGTGACTTAATCTTTTTAGCCACAGTTGCCTCATCCATACAACATGAATTATAATAATAGAAAGTACCTCATGGACTATTATAAGCATTGACAGGAAAAAAATGTGAAAAATACTTGGTATTTTCCCATGGTTATTATTTAGTTCATGGTGTTGTTGTTATTACTAGCAAATTACATCACCCCTAAGAAGCATGTTTTCTCACACCAATATTTCCAAATTCAAGATGTGTATTAAAATTGGTTGTGCCTTACAGTTACTGAATGGTACATAAATAAACATATAAAAAGATATAATAAAACCTTACATCTGAGCTAAAACACCCAAATAAGAAGGCTGGCCTCTTCATTGTTGACACATGTCCAAGTTACGGCAAGTTCTGGAAGCTGTTTCTGAGCATGACTCTGCTGTGACTATGACTAGAACCTTCCCATTGCCTTTGTTTCCATGATGTATACCATACGTGGCTATCTATACCTTTCTCCCAGTCCTCCAAGTGCCTGTCTTGAAATTTGAGGTTCTCACTAGCATTTTACTCATGCTCATCACCTGCATTGTCTCCACAGGCAATTTTCTTGGAATTTCTATATTATCGAAATGACAAGTGTCAACACAAACCAATTTTTTGACAACACTTATTCTCATAAACGCTGTTTTTCTGTGTTGCTGTGAAAGTTCATTGTTAATCTTCATAATCATGCCATTAAGATTATTATTCTTAATATGCAGCTATGAACATCTAAATGCTTTGACATAAAAAGGATAATTTAGGCCCATAGACTTTATAAACCCTGAGATAAGTATGATTTTTTAGACTGTATGATGGTCACAAATTCCTCCCCTTCCCTGTACCATATGCCCATTTGCAATATGACTGTACTTCTCCAGAGGTGGAGTCTACGTCTCCAATCTGTTAAATCCAGGCTGGTATTCTGGTTTGCTCTGAACAATAGGCTGTAGAGAAATTATGTCATGCAAATTCTGAAGCCCTGCACCTTCTACCTGTACTCACTTGGAGCACTGCCCTCAACCCACCATACCGTTACGAAGCCTGGAAAAGAGTTTGAGGTTGCTGTGAGCTAGGCTAACGCCACGGCCCTCACTCTAGCCAGGGCAGCAAAGTGAGACTCTGTCTCAAAAGAAAAAAAAAAAGAAGCCTGGAAAAAAAAAAAAAGAAGAAGCCTGGGACATAGAAAGAGAGGTTTTGCCATCCCAACTGCCCCAGCTGAGTCCAGACCCCTGTCTGTCCAGCAGCTGAACACAGCTACAGGAGGGAACCTAGGCAAGACTAGCAGAAGACCCCTATAGACAACCCACCATGCTGCTAGACATAATGAACTGTTGTTGTTTGAAGACACTAACTTTAGAGTGGATTTTACAAATGTGTAGGTGACTGAAAGAAGCCAAAGGCTTTCAACACCTAGAATGCATTTCTCAGAATTAGAGACTGAAAGAAGGAGGCCTGTAGGAAGAAATTTGACGATGAAGTATGAAATAAAATCTCACTCAACATTTGTTTCTGTAACTCCAATGTTGGCAACATGTGAGAGAATTTATGTTATAGAGCTTTTAAGATGTATTTTTACAGCCCTTTTATAAAGCCATCATGAACTGCATCTCAAACAAGTTTCATGTCCCTTCTTAAAGAACTTTTATTTGGTGGCACATGGAGGTGACATGATCAGCTGAAAAACTGGGAAGGGAATAAGCCTGAAATAAGCCAGATGATATTTCCTGGTTTTCACCATTCTGAGGTATTTAAGATGAGGTGGGTCTAGAACAGGGTCGGCGAACTGCCATGTTTTTGTACACAGTGAACTAAGAATGGTTTTTACATCTTTAAATGGCCAAAAGAGAAAATCAAAAAAATAATAATATTTCTTGATCTGTGAAAGGCATATAAAAATCCAAATTTCAGTGACTATAAATAAAGTTTTATGGGAACACAGCCATGCTCCTTTGTTTATGTATTGTCTATGGCTACTTTTTCACTACAGCAGTAGAGCTGAGTATTCGTGATAGAGGCTGTGTGCAAACCTAAAGTGTTTACTATCTGGCTCCTTATGGAGAAAGTTTGCCAAATCTTGGTCTAGAATGCAGATTTGAAAATGTTTCTTTTCAGGTCTCTGTAATGTGTTACGTCCCATGGCAGTATTTGTGAATCCATAAATAAACACACCCAGCTGACTGTCTCAACCTCACTCTCACAGTCCTCACAGCTTGTTTGTCTAATACGCAGAACCGTAAAAGTGTCTATGCCCTAAGTTTGTTTAGGGGAACAGGCAAGGGGAGGAGAGAGAGCTAGAGAGCAGCAGATCACAGAGTAAGTGTTTCATGGTAATTGAAAAAGTCACTCTTAAATGACTTAACGCTACTCCATATTTATGTTTCTCTCTTGATATCCCTTCTAAATAACTTTTTTGTTTATAGCTCAAAGCTGTTTTTGAAGGGCTGGAATAGAAAACAACTAACAGCATTAGCCCTAAAAATAACTTTTTTTGTCCAATTTTCTTCCATCATCTGCAATTAAAAGTTCTCCAGAAGAACTTGTTGTGACAGTGTAGTTGACAATAGATAAATAAGTTGAAAGGTTGTTCGCAGTTTTCCTCACTTACGTGACCTTCACTGGCTCCCAGATATCCATAGACTCTATCCTCTCCACACCCCCACTCAAAAGAGTGCTCCTAAAGCACCTTATAATTTCTTAAAATCACATTCAGAATCCATTAATCTACTTTGCCTCACAACGAATGAAGGATTATGGAATATAATCTCAGGACACCAAATTGAAAGAGACATTTAATTAAAGAGACAATTATCTTAGGCCTAGAAGAATATTTTTTTGTTTTTCTGGATATGACACCATTGCTGATGAAATGTAAGAAGGCAAAACAAGTCATCTTTCTTTGTAACAATATGGTTCCAAATATAATTTCTGGTTTACCAAGAACCTTTCCAAAAACTTATAAAATTTTCCCTCTTTAGCCTACATGACTCTTTCTCCATGTTTTTTAGCTTTTCCTATTAGACCATATGCTATTAAATATCTATTGTTTGTGCCTTTTACCTTAGTGAACTCATATATTTAGTTTAGGTATTTTTTAAAGTGGTATCACTTTGATCCACCCTGTAAATCACACCACATTTACCACATTCCTGAGGGCACTGAGAGGACTAAGAGTATTTCAGCAGGAAACATTATCCAACTGGAGAATTTTGGAGGCAACGTGTGCTTTGATAACAATTTTCTAAAGGCAAAACTTGCTCTAAGCAAATTTTACAATGGAAGGCTCATGAGCCATTTACTACATAATTGCACACTACCTGTTTAGAACTGCATCCCTCTTTGCTTCTTTTCCTCAAATCTAAAAAAAAAAAAAAAAAAAATGCAAACTATAAATAGCCTCACTAGTTTTCATCTTTCCTTCTTAGCTGTTGAATATTTCTTGTTTTCTGGTTGATTCTCACCTATGATAACTACCTTTAGTAGACTTGAATTACATAATAACTAAATTCTGGTGAATGCGTGTTTATTTAAGGATGTGACCGTCTGCCAGTGAACAAGTGAGTTTATTTAGGGCCAGAGCTGTGCCTAGAACTTGCTCAGCCAGTCTGTCACTTAGGATATGTGCAAGTATCAGAAAGTAGAATGCAAAATTGCGTTTTTAAAAAATGGAGCTTTTTATTGGCCCGTGTAACTGGGACTGCAAAAGTAGTGTGAAGTTCAGTGTTGATTGATTCAACAGGTCAATGATATAAATAACCACATCTCCATTCTGCAGTCCAAAGCACCACTTTCATCCTAAAATGTGAGAGGATGGAAGCCATAGCATTCTCCCTTATTCACATTGAGTAAAAGAAAGAGAAGACACCTAGAATTTTTCCCAGATAAGGAAATCAGAACTTTTTAAGAAGCCCTCAACAAATACGTTTTGTGTCCCTTTGTCAAATCATGGCATGTGTCTATACCTGAGCCAAGCCTTTCTAAAGAGGAGAGAGTTTTGCTGCTTAGACTTGGAGTTACACACAAGGAAAAGAGGTCAGCTCCAAGTTGCATGGACTAGACAGCTATTTGAACATAAGTAGGATACTTCAGAAAGGAAGGAGAAGGGAATGGGAAGGCAGGGAAGCAAACATCAGTGTCCACTTGAGCCAGCTCCGTGTGTGTGAAATGGAATGAGACTTTGATACTGTAGATCCACCCATCCCTCTTTCTCTTAATGTCTACTTTTCTTGTTTGTTATAAATATCAAAGATCACAAATAGATAAAATATTTTGGGTGCATTAATTTTATTATCACCAAAAAAGTAATTCCAAAAGGACTTTAGTATTTTCAATTGAAGAACTCTTAAAAAATAACTTTGTCTTTTAAATAATTTCAAATATGACTATACTAGCTAGCATATCAAATGCATACCATTATTGCATGCTTCCCATGGTCTAGCCTTGTCATTCAAGCACATACCATCTTTTAAACCAACGATTAAATATAAGAGACATAGTATTTTCCTATATTACAGATGAATCAAATAAGAGCCAGGGAAATTCAGTGATTTGGCTAATGTCTGTCAATTAGTGGTTATTGAGCTGAGAGTTTTATCCTAAGTCTTTTGCTCTTAAGTCTTGATTTTCTAAATTATTTTGTTTCCTGGAGCTGTTGTAACAGATTATTACAGATTAAATGCCTTAAAACAATAAACATTTATTGTCTCATGGTTCTAGGGGTCAGAAGTCCAAAGTCAAAGTATCAGCAGGGCCACACTCTGTCTGGAGGCTCTGTGGGGAAAACCACCTCTTGCTTCTAGATTCTTATGGTTGTTGGCATTCCTTGGCTTGTGGCCATGTGTCTTATAAGGATACACATGATTTTATTTTAGGGCCCATCTTGATAATCCAGGGTGAATGTCTCTTCTCAATATTCTTAATTTATTCATGTCTTACCGTATAAGGTGATATTCACTTTTGTCATATAAAGTAATAATAGCAGGTTCCAGAGACAGTGATATGGATATATCTTTGGGGCCACTTTTTAGCCCTCTAAATATACAACCCTAAAAACTTGATTAAAAGAAAACTCAATAATACAGGATTCCTACCTGTCTTGATCTCTGCAGTTTTCCTATTATCCAACACTACATGATATCTGGTATAGCACGTGGTCAGTAAACACTCATTGATTGGATGAATGAATGAGTACATCATGAAATGGGACTGGGAAGTGTCATGATACAAGTAGGATGTGCTCTGCCGTTGAAAAGAAGCTGTGGATGAAGAGCATAGCTGAGGAAATGAGATTGATTTCATGTATTAATAAAATATGCAGATATTCTCATAAAAAGTTTTTGACCATGAAGATGTCTTTAAGGAGAATCAGAGAATTAACTGAATATCTGGCACAAGGATCTTTTTCCTCCTATGGGTGTTAAGCAGAAGAGGTTATGAAAAAGAGCAAAACTCACAGACTTAGGTAAACTTCAAGTTTGGAAGGACCTGAAATGTCATCTAGTCCAACTTGACATCCTTTGAAAAATGATCCCATTTGTGAAACAATGACAGGTTCCACTTAAATGACCCCAGTGCTGAAGATCACACCACCTTACCATTCAGCCCATTTACCATTGGACTGACCCAGGAAGGTGAAGGCAAATAACACAGAAGTAATGTATTGACCAATTACACAAAGCATTGTCTGGGGCAGCTATGACTACTAAGTTAGGGAGAAATGACTGGGAAAGGGAGAGCACCTCCCACATCATAACTTTCTATGATTGTGAGAGGCATCTGCTTTTCTCATCCATGAGAATGCACGGCACCCTATTTAATGGCAGGTAATTTCTGCTGAGAAGTAGGGACCAACCACTAGCAACTTTCAAATTATTTGTTAACAACAATGTTTATTATTCATCATAAAACCTTGATACAATGTGAATGGGTCTAACATATAAAAATGCTCAAAGACAGACACCAACATGGAGTTGTGTTGATTTTCTGTAAGATTTGTTCCATTAGAGGAAATGCTATAATTAATTTTTATTTTTCATTGGCTCTTTTCAAAACGAAAGCAGATATGAAGAAAAAAGAATCAAATAAGACACGTAGTTTATTAACATATTCAGTATTTTAAAATTTAAAAAGAAAATTACAGGCTTGAAGGAAAAATCGAGAAAAAATGGATGGAAAATAATTTATTTTAACAGCATTGTCTAGAAAATATGCTGGGCGGATTTTTTATGCTTTTGTAAGTAAATCTAGAATGATATTCATGCTAGTTAAAGGGATAGTACATTTTAAAGTCAAATATTTATATTCTAAAAGCACATTATCCCATTTCTCACAAGATTTTTAAATATAAATGTATGCATGTAAGCTTCTTCTAATATTCTCAAACTGCAGGTTATTTTGATAGGAACACAAAGTCATGTAATTTAAAAGATAAAATAGTTAAAATTCTATGTGATGAAATCTATCATAAAAATCCAAATTGATCAGGTTCAGTTGTACTACTGAATAGTCAATTGTGGCTTATGAAGGTGTCCTGTGCACATTTACAGCAGAAGGGAAAACAATCTACCTCCCCAATACTCTTTGGAACACAGTTCCAATGGTCTATATTCCCAAAAGTTAGGCTCATGGATATAACGGTGGCAATTTAAACCAGATGGAAGCCCAGTGAATGTTTATTGAATAAATGAGTAGTTAAGTGGATGGATGACCTCTGAATTGACTGTAGAGAGATCTTAGTGGAAGTTCGAACACTACCACTAGCTTGGAACAAAGCTGACATTTTCTTATTCCCAGTCCAGAGATCATTCATCAGAGTTATTTGTCAGTGAATCAGTTAACTACTAAGGGGTTGCAGGAATATAAAAGAAAAAAAAATAACACTTTTGATCACCTACTTTTTTCTGCCACAATACTTTGTATATATTTTCTTTTCTGTCTATAGCATTCCTGTGAGGTAAATATGATTTCTGCTCTTCTTCCCTACAAGTGAAGTTGATAAAGGCAGAGTTTTGGAACAGTTGAATTTTGAAGAAAATGATAGAACATACGAGAAAGGGCATTCCAGGTAGCAAAGGAAAGGAATTTTTTTAAGTAAAGTGTTTTTACAGAATTATCAAATTTTGTCTCTAAAAACAACCTGGAGTGTTGATTTGTTTTTAAAAGAAATGTCAAGAAAACATTTCCTTTCATGCTTAGATTCAGTCTCCAGTCTCACAGTGTATATAAATTCTGAAGCCCTGGAATCTGACTTGTTTGTAGTTTTCTTTATCCTTGAAGCCCAAATACTAGTTTTTAACAGAATCTTTTATTCATCAGTTTTTAAAGCCAACTTATGCCATGGCATCCTTCAGTGAACTTGGGTGAATAATTTGGATCGATGGCATACATGTTTTCCTTCTGATACATTCCAGGGTTTCTGTCTATTCCAAGGCAATGGCAAACATGGACATGCTTATTTTTTGTCTTTCCCTGGAGCACAAGGTTTCTTTGTACACTGCAAGCAAAATTTCCAGACACAAACATTTGCTAAGGAAAAGAAATCACAACATGGAACACCTACTTAAAATTTGACAGGCACATTCCACAACTCCACTAATAAAGGTACTATGGGCAAGATGTTGGCTAGAATTCAGCCTCATTGGGGACAGACAGGGGCAGGGAAATAAAGAAGGAAAGCAAACAAATACCAAGTAGAATGGCTACGCAAATATTGTTTTGCCTACAGGATCGATTTAACACCAAACAACTACCAGCACAAATTATAAGCAGAGGCCTTTCCCAGCATAGCCAATAGAGAATTAACTAAGATAGTTACAGTAGTTTTATGCTAGAGGAATATAAGTGTGTAGTATAGGCTACCCTAGGGATGATGACAGTTATGTCAACACTGGTAACATCACAGATCAATACAATCAATTCAGCCAAACAGCTGGTCACCTCAGTTAAACAAATACCAGTCAAATCTACTGCTTGACCAATTAAACTAGAAAACAATGCCAAAATACTCATGCCTGTTTTGTATCTACATAGTAGAAACAATGTTGATTTGATAAAGATTAATTTTTGCTATAGTAATTAGAGGCTTAAATGCAAGTCTCTTCCGAGATATCTCTAAAATATATTCCAATAACTTCTCAGCATCTCCCCAACGAAAAGCCTAGAAAAGCTTAATCTATGACACCATCATCCCTGCCTGGGCTACTGCAGCTGTTCTTCCCAATCCATCTCACTACCATCAGCTTGACCCTCTACAGTTCATGCTTTTAACAGCCAAAGTCATCTTCTCAAAGGATAACTATATCATATCTTACCATTGTTCTCCTTTGCTTTCTCTTATAATTTGGATAAAATTCAAGCTTTGGATCACGACCTGTACAGAACTACCTGCAGGACACAACATTTTTCTCTGACCCTGTCTCCTGCCACTCTTTCTCCAAACCACTGCAATGGCCTTTGCTCCCCCAAAAAAGCCACGCTTGTTAATAATCCCAGGCCTTTGGATTTGCTGATCCTTCGATTGAGAAAGCTCATTGCCTTCTTCTCATCATTTAGATCTCAAGTCTCGTATCTCAGAGGTTTTCTCTGATCACCTCTTATAAAATAGCCACTTGCTCCATACCCAATTATTCACTCTCCTGTTGGCCTATTAAGATTTTTAAGTCTATATTGATTCCTAAAATTATGCCATTTATTGACTTGTTTACATATTCATTGCCTTCCCCCTAGAAGGTAAGCTTCATGAGAACAGATACCTGGTGTGGTAGGCAGAATATCGCCTCTCTTCCAAAGGATTTCAACATCCCAATCCTTGTAAACTGTGAATGTGTTACTTTATATGGCAAAAGGATCTTTGAAGATGTGATTAAGTTAAGGAACTTGAGATGGAAAGATTACTCTGAATGATCCAGGTGGGCCCAGTGTGATCACAAGGGTTCCTATAAGAGGGAGACAAGATAGTCAAAGTCAATAAACAGAGACATAGCACTAGAACCAGAGGCTGTGGTGATACGCTTTGAAGACGGAGAGAGAGGCAATAAGCCAAGGAATGCAGGTGGCTGCTAGAAACTGGAAATGGCAAAGAAAATGACTGTCCCCTAAAGCCTCCACAAGGAGCCCCCCAGCCTTGCCAACACCTCGAAATTAGTCCAGTAAAGCTAACTTTAGACTTCTGACTTCCAGAATGATAAGATAATAAATTTGTGTTGTTTTAAACTAAGATTGTGGTAATTTGTTAGAGCAGCAATAGGAAATTAATAAAGGTGGTTTATTCTGATCTCTGGTGAATCCATCCTATCCATACCTCCCTGACACATAGTAGGTAACCAACAAGTAACTCATAGAACAAACGGTAAACCAATAGCCAAAGTTTCTTTATGGGGAAGACATGAATGCCAAAGTGATTTAGGTTGTAGGTGAGTAAAAGCAGAATTATAAGTCCCACTTACTTTGAAATTCACAAAATCCCTCCATGCCTTTTATTTATTTCTCTGATGGGCAACAAAACATAATAAAATATACATTTATTTTATAATTCAAAAGATGTTTAAAATACAACTCATGTCAACTCCTAGGTTTACTGCAAGTTGTCTATGAATACCTATCTGTTTCCTTGGAACTGATATTCAAATATTTCATTTTCAGAATGAATATATGTGACTACATGACCACAAACTTCTCCTCAGTGCAGATGAACATATTAGTTTAAAGGGAATATTTTGCTTGGGAAATATTGCTTGGTTTTTAAAAATTATAGCCAACCTGCTATGTATGGATTTGCTCCTTTATAAAATATATAGTGTGCACTCATGGTTTATATTTCTGATTAGTTTATAAACATAAGATTCCCATGGGATAAGGTATAAGTACAGGATAGGGAAAAATGAAGATAATCAGAAGAAAATGCATAAACTCTAAGTCAAGCTTTCTTTAATATCTAGTACAATTGACTCATGATGGCATTTACCCAGGTAAACCAGCTGAAGATTACTTGCTCTCAATATGTTGAGCCCTCTGCCAGCTCTCTTTGAATATAGAAAGAAACATTTGCTACAAATTTAGCATGTTTCTTCCTGAACTATATATTTAACTAGTGAAAAGCAAACTTCAAAAAGATCAGAAACTGCATTTGAATGAAGAGCCAAATGTCATGCACATTTTGCAGAATTCTTCTCTAGAGTTGTAATTCCTGGGAGAATTATTCTTTTAGTAATTTGCCATCCTTCCGCATTCCAAGAGTGCTTGGAATGCTTCAAAATAGAGGCACATCAGTCTATTATTATAAGGAGATGTTGCTGTGATTACTCATCCCCTTCCTATATGAAATCCGGATGAAACACAAACTAGTTAGTATGTGAATTTAGTTCAACAAGTAATTTACCCATCTAATGTACCATGTGGCATCTTGACACACAAGTAAACTTCACCCAGGCACCTACTGTAAGAAGTGCTGCTTGCCCACAAATGTCAATTAATTTCTTAATAAGTATTTGAAGGAGTCCTTATAAGTCAGGACTCTATGAAACAAGTAAAAGGCTTAAAATGATCCAATGAACTCTCTGTATATGTGTGTACATGTAAACTTATACGTGTTTGTGCATAGTTGTTCAACGGCTAACAATGCATTAAGATAAAATAAACACTATTCAGGAAGGTTGTGGTATTTATTTGAAAAGTCCTAATAAAGGACCATCAATCACTGAGGCAGGTGTGGCTGAAGAGTTTTGATGATGTTGATGAAAGTTAACAAGTATTGAATACTTATGGTGTGTTAGTCAATGTTCAAAGTATATTATGTGTATTACATAATATCATCCTCACAACCATTTGAAATGGGTATTATCAGAATTCCGCTTTACAGATATGGAAACAGAGGCACAGAGAGGTTGAGTTGATCAAAGCTGTACCATTGGGCGGTGGCAGAGCCAAGCCCTGTCCTTAGGCAGTTTGACCTTGAAGCCCACACTCTCTACTGTTTCAGTCAGGTACCAGAAGAGGACCTATAAACCAGCTATACACTTGTCCTGCAGGAGAGTTTTTTTTTTTCCTTTTCCATTTTCCTGATTCTTTATCAATCCTCCCATTTTTTCTCTGTTTATATTAATGGCAGAAAATTCTCAAGCTTTCTTTCTGCAATTATTTCATGTTCATTACTGCATGAAGACTCCAGCTATTTGTACAACCCTGGAACTTAGGAAGTGCCCCATCCACCCTCATTATAGTGCATATTCTGTGAAATAGCTGCTGTCTCTGACCCCAACCTTGCTTCTTTTTCTGTGTGAACAGTGGCAGAAGTTACCGAGATCACTCACACATGCTGAAGAAAGGAAATAACTTGCATGTGGACTCCTACCTGAACCTTTTTCCCCACCCCTTGCCACTGTTAAACACCAAAAACTGTATCACCCTCTGTGTTGCCTTATCAATATTTCTTCTGACTAGTCCTACCTAATGGGATTGTATTAGTGATATATGGGTTGTTAAGCCAGCAGTACTGAACAGAGCCACTCCGCTGGAAACGTAAGGAATTTATTACCCAGCCCAAGGCCTTTGATAATTCACAACCAGATCAGGGATTATGTAAACATTTTTGTCCTCCTACCCACCAAGCATTCCCCTCTCCCATCTTCTTGCTTGTAGAGTCAGGGTCCCATGATGGAAACTACAAAGGCTAGGTATTTATCTTCCCAGCTTCATTTGCTCCTGGAAGTAATCATATGACCTACTTCTTGTCAAGGAAACATAAGGTAATGTCTGCTGGAGTGTTTGTGGAAAAATTAACCTGCCCAATTTGAGACACAGAGACAGAAACAGAGAGAGAAGCAAGATGATCTCATTCTTTTTTTTTTTTTTCCCCTGCTGTTCCTCTCTTCTGTTCTGCTTTTAAATGTTGCACTTTTAAAACTTGTTTGAATTACTGCAGCCATTTTGTGATCATGAGGAAAGACAATGCCCATAAGCAGAGGAATGCAGAGTTAAAATAAAAGAGCCTGAGTCTCTCACAAGGCTGTTGAGCCCCTGGAAAAATCCCTGGAACCACCTAACTCTACCTTTTGTTATTCCCAAATAATATAAAATATTGAAGCCAATTTTAGTTTCATATTGATTTTTTGAAGCTAAAAGATATTTGACATAGGAGGATAAAACACTAGGAATAATTTGAGAAGAATACAAAATAATCTGTATTCAAGCAGCAAATAGTTCTGGTAATAAATATTGTAGGTAAGAAAAGAAGTTATACATGGATCCAGTTTGGCGTGCTTGTCATTTTAGAACATTCTTTGGGAAAAAATTAATCACATTCTTTTCCTGGTTTGCATTGATATGTGCATTTACCAAACTACTGGCAGAGAGGAAAAAAAGATTTAAACATTAGAAAAAAATTGTTCTTTGTGAATGATCTATGTGCTGATACTTATAAATTTTGAAAAATCTAGGCAATTGGGTCAATATTTAAATGATATGGGAGTTTCTGTTATCATCTTAAAATCTGAATATATTAATTTCCTAAAAAGCATTTACACATAACATTTTTAACAAAAGTAATTTTGTTTGAAATGCCACATTATCATATTACAGTTACAGTCAGCATTACAGTGCAAAAGGAGCAATCCAATATTTCTTCATCGTTTCCCTATGGTATAAAAACAGTCATCACTTCTCAGCTGGGAATTTTAGAGTAATTTCTGTTTTTTCCTTAAACCCACTAAAATATTTATCAAAATATTAAACTACTCCATTTTCATTTGTAGCTAACATTTTTCACATACTGGAATGCCCACACTGAGGATAGTACCAAACAGAATCATTTCGGTTTCTACATAGTTTCTATTTAGTTTCCCCACCATTCTGTATAAAGTTCCTAAAAGAAAATCTAAGTGTTAAATATAACTATATAACCATGCAGATGTAACTAGAAATATATGGTATCGTATATATGACCAGGATATATAACATATATAAAATCAAGTGAGCCATATATAGAGACATATGTATATGAATATATGCATGTGTATGTATATGTGCATATAGACACATGTGTGTGTAAAATCTCTTGCTTAAAGATGACAATTTTGTTCTTTGTTGATTTTTGGATAGCAATCACTTTCATAGGTATGCTATTCTTACATTGTTATACTCACATATATGGGCAAATGCACGTCCAACAGTTGTTTTCACAGATGCACCATTGGTATGTAGTCCTTTTAATAGGAATTTTCAAAGATATGTTTATAGATATGTTGTTTTGAATATAAAGTTAATTGAATCAACATGAGAGGCAAACCTTCACTGTTTTGCTCAGAAGTCTCAAGGCCTCGGGTGGTGCAGTGTCCTGTGATATAATGAATTTTGAAAGAAGTCGTATTTTAATTAGTCACCTTTTGTCATGTCTTTTCAGTTTTAGATTTGCACAGATGGCCATGCTGTGTTTGGAGAACTGACAGAAATGCACCATTTTGCATTAATAAAATGCTCAGTCTATACCCAAAATTCTTTTATTCACAATTGCATTTTATTTTCATGCATCATTAAATAGTGTAATAATTTAATGATTTCTCAATAAAGTGACAACTTCACCTGAGGTGTGATGTACAGCTCTGTGCAATCCATTAACATAAATTGACTTTCAATAAACCTAAGCAATGGAGACCCCTTGGGAGTTATAGAGGCATACTTTTTTTTTTTTCTGTTGCAACCTTATCTGACAAGGTGGCACAATCTGTTTTGATCATATGTAGGTATTACGTGCTTTATTTGCATTTACTGGTATGTTCTTTGGAAAACATACCCTCTGTGGTTAAGGAGTTTTCTGCTCTGATATTGCTATTGAATTTTGTTTCACTGGTTGAGTTTTCTGGTTCACTTCTGGGATATTGCTATTGACTGTGTGCAAAATTATCTCCTTGGGCCAGAAAATTCATCTGAACATAGCAACGCTTGACTTCATCCCCAGAGAGAGTCTGTAATGTCTGACGAAAAGAAAAGTGAATTAAAACAAAATGTGTTTATATGCTATATACACAGTCTATGTGGTTACAGGGTGTATGTGTGTGTGTGTGTGTGTGTGTGCATGTGTGTGTGTTTGAGGGGCTTAGAGAATGCACACACGCATTGTATATGTAATCAATGCAAAGTCCCTTGAATCATTGTTTAAGATACGAATTGGAATAGCTAACACCCAAAAAGTTGTCATAGGGAAGATTTGGCTACAATGATTTAACCCTCATTGCCCCAAATTTTATTTTACTAATTTGTGTAACTTACTGAATTCAGTATGAATAATCAACTACATATAGTATAATGCTGAGATTTTCTCCTTAGTTTCTAATTATATAGGCTTTGAAAGCTTTTATGCAGCATATCATTAATATCAACAAATATATATATAATGTATGTATGCAGTATAAGTATGATAATAAAAAGAACACCTGCGTACCCACTCTACAGCTTAAAATATAGAAAATTATGGTATCTTTGAAGTCTCTGTAATACCCTTTGATTGCAATCTTCTGTTCTTACTCCTTCCCCAAGTAAATACTCTCCTGAATTTTGAGTAATCCATTTCTTTTATTTTGTTTATGGCTTTATAATGTATGCACATATCTCTAAACAATATTTTATACAGTTCTATCTGCTTACTTTTGATCTTTATATAACTGTAATATTCCACATGCATTATTTTGTGACATGCTTTTGTTCACTCAACATTGTTTTTGAGATTTATTCATGTTGATGAATGTGACTATACTTCATTCCTTTTCCTGCTTTGTTCCAATCTATAAGTGTTCCACAATTCATTAAGCCATTTTACTGTAGCTACATTTGGCTTGTTTCTAGAGTTTGCACTGTTAATCATGCCACAGTCAAAATTCTTGCGCATGCCATTCTTTGTACCTTTCTTTGGGCAAGTTTCTATACAGTGTATACCCAGGAATAGACTCACCGGGTTGTAGGATACATGTATCTTTAACTTTTCTAGGTAATGACAAATTGTTTTGCAAAATTGTTGGATACTTTTACATGCCCACCAGCAAAGTATGATGGTGTCTATCAATTCACCAATATCAATTTAGCCAACTTTTTAATTTTTGACAATCTGGTGAGTGTGTAATGATGTCCCTTTGTGATTTTAATTTACATTTTCCTGATTACCAATTAAATTGAACATCTTTGTGTTAAGTATGATGATATTTTTTTCTTTCTTCTGTGAGATGTTCATTCAAGTCTGTTGCCAAATTTTCCACTGGGTTTATCAGTCATTCTTATTTCTGAATTTAAAGTGAATAGATTTTACATTACACTTTAAAATATGATGTTTGCTATGTTTTTTTTTAAATTCAAAGTACCATTTATTGGTCAAAAAGACCTTCATTCAACTTTAATTAGGTTGGAGTTTTTATTATGAAAGGCTTTTTAAAAAATTTGTCAAATGCTTAAATTATTTTCCTTATTAGGATGTTCATATATATTTTCTACTATTGAGATAAAGTCAACTTATTTATAACTGCTTACATTGTTTCTATTTCTGCTAAGTTTAATTTGCTCATCCCTTGTTGACGATTTTTTAATTTAAACTTATGAGTGAGATTGTTCTCTAATGTAACTGCCTTCTACTATTCTTGTCTCATGAAATCACTTAGAAATTTATCTCTATATGATTTTATGACAAACGAAATTTATGGAAAATTGCAATTATTTATTCCTTGAAGTTTGGTAAAAAACCTCTGTGAAACCACATGTATCTGTTGGATATTTTTAATTATTGATTCAGTTTAGTTCATTGTTATGGGATCATCGAGGTTTTTCATTTTTTCTTGAGTCAGTTATATAATTAATATTTGTCTAGAATTTTTTCTTTGTAATAAAGCTCTCAAAGTTTTACATCTGATTTGTTCCATTTTCTTTAATATAAATTGAAGTTGTCATTACATTCCTCTTTTTCATCCATTCCTAATACTGTTCATTTGTATTTTCCCTCTATTTTTCTTTCAAGAAATTTTTAAAACTTATTAGTTTTCTCTAAGAACCAAGCTTAGTTTTCTATTTCAATATTTTTTATTTTATTTTTGGATTATGCTCTAGTTTGAAATATTTGTCCATTCATAAATTTTTAATTTATCGGTGTAATCTAATAATCTAATGCTTAGATCATTTATCTTAAGTTTTTAAAAATACAAACATTTAGATGACGAATTTCCTTCTATTACCTAATTTTATTGTAGTCCTTAAGTATTGCTGTGTGGTATTTTTATGGTTTGATTTTAAGTATTTTAAAATTTCCATTTCTAATTTTATTGCTTTGTGGTCACAGAATGTGATCTCTAAGATACACATTCTTTGAAATGTATTGAGAAAGTTTTATTGACTGGAATAATATCAATTTATGTAAATGTTTCAGGTGTGCTTTAAAAAAATATTCTCCAGTTTGGAAAGAAAGTGTAATATATATTTCTGTTACATAAAGCTTATTAAATGTGTAATTCACTATTCTATATTCTTACTGTTTTTATGTGTTTATCTATTATTATTAAAACCCATATTATAGTGATTCATTGATTTCTTCCTTGAGTTATTTTTAAATTTGCTTTGTAATTTTGAAGTAATGTTACAACATATGTATTTATATATGTATAATAAATATATTAATTTTATATATGTATGAAATGTATACATTTTAAATATATATATTTTATGCATATGTAAAGTACAAATTATCTCTGCATAAGTGTATACATTTTATACCTATATAAAATACAAATTATCTCTATGTGTTTATATATATACAATTAATTTGTATTTCCCTTGGAAATTAAGATTATTATCATTATGTATTTTTATATCTACTAGTATTTTTCCTCAAAACGTGATTTTTCTTTTATTATTTAAGAACTCTAGATTTTTTTCATAGTCAGAACTCAGCTGTTTTATATTTTCCCATTGTTTTACTTTCAGTTATTTCATGTTATCTTGTTTCAGATTTGAGTCTCTGACAAAGACCATATAGCTGTTCTGTTTTCCAATATCGCTTGACAATCTCTATCTTTTAATTCTAGAGCTTAGTCTATTTATATTGATTGTGATTATCAATATAGTGAAATAATTTATATCACCTTATTGTGTGCTTTTTATTAATTCTGCTTTCTTTATGTTTTCTTTTTTCTTCTATTTTTGCCTTTTTTCTTGCTTTTTCACTATTACTTTTTTTAGTGACTAAAAAATTTAACAATGGATTTATTATAATGAAGTATAAATATAATAATCTTTTCCATTCCAGAAAATTACAAGGCCCTACTAATGACAAGATCTTGTTAATGTAAACTGCCTCCTAATAACTTACATGCAGTTCTCTACTATAATTTTAATTTTATTTTCAATATAAAAAATAAATAAATGTGTTATTCTTTAGTGTGTTCCGTTTGGTTTAGATTCATTCACGTGTTTCTCAATTTCTTTGTTTCTTACTCCATCTTTAATCTCCCACCTTTCTTTTGGTATTTTCTTCAAACCGAAATGACTTTTTTATTAATATAGAAAAGTTTAAAATATTTACAGAAAAAATAGAATTGTACAATAAATGTTCACCACTCACCTCCCACAGTTATCAACATATATGGCCTGCTAGAGACCATGTCTTATTTCAGCCTTACCCTTCCCCATTTCCTTAGTACTTCTGTGCCCTGATGGATCCTTTCAAGCAAGTCCTAGTCGTTATATTTTCGTCTAGAAATATTTCAGAATATATGTCTGAGAGTTAAGGGCTCTTTATTTAAAAATTAACTCATCGTGTCATCACATCTAATTTAACAATTTCCTGACACCTTCTAATGTGCAGTTACTGTCCAAATTTTCCCAAACTTTTCCATTAATATATTTTTACAGTTGATTATTTAAATCAAGTTCCAAAGAGGTCAAAAATATCTTTAAGTATTTTTTAAATGGTCTTTTAATCTATATAGTTTCCACTCCCAATTTTTTAATTGAAGGAATCAGATTATTTTTCCTGTAGAATTTCCCATGTTCTGAATTTGACAATTACATCCCTTTCTTGGCATTTAATTTGTTCCTCTGTTCCCTGTGTTCCCTATAAAGTGGTAGTTATATGTAGAGACTTAATGAGGTTTAAGTGTGATTTTGGAGGCAAGAATGTTTTGTAGGTTGTTCTATGTACTTTCTTTTGCATTCTATAAGAAGACACATAATATTTATTGTCTCTTTTTCGTTGTTGTGCTGTTAATATTGATCATTGGGTTCAGGTTTTGTTACATTCATCTATTCATTACACAGTTCACCATCCATCATTAACCACCTTTTAACATATGATTTAGCAAAAATTGATGATAATTTAGGTACCTAATTTTATTAGAGATTGCAAAATAGTCACGTTCTATCTTTCCATGTGCATTAATTAGCTGGAATTCTTCTATAAACAGGTACTTTCCTCATCGGTTGTTTGATTTCCTAAGGTACAGTTCATAGGCTTCAGTACAGGCTAAATAAATGCTAGAAGTTTCCCTTTCTTCATGAGTTTTCAAAATAACTAATCGATGCCATATATTAGCATCTTCCAAATATATCTCAGTCCTGTTTTATTTCCTGTTGTTTTGCTATCATTATAAGTTTTCACATTTTAACATATTTGACATATATTCCATCAATTACATTTATTATTTCTTTTGTTGTTAAAACCATCCCATCTTGGGAAGTGGGAACACTTTCTACTTAGTCTTGGTCCTTTTGACATGATCATATAATAGTCTGGGATAGCCCTCTAATAGGAAAGTATATTTTGGTCTCTTGAATATTTCTTCTCCAAGACCTGAAAATTGGCAACTTTTCCAAAAAATTCTGGTTTCTGTAAGGGAGAAATGTTATTTAAATACCACAGTTCCAGTGATCAGGGTGTTTATTGCTACTATATTTGTCTTGGTTCTAGAATTTTTAATAGTATGGCTAATAAATAGGATTTATGTTAAATAGAATAAAATGAGCTTATAATGATATTTTCAATTCCAGCTTAAGATTTCAGGTTATTTTTATTAACTTTGTTGATTTTTTGCATTTGTATCTCTTTCTATCTCCTGATCTCCTAAATAGAAAACCTGCTTGCTGAAGATATTGACATAATTATTTACTTAAAACTAATATATATAACAATATGATTACCACTTACGTTATCTTTATAATTTATTTTATCCTTAGGATATATTCACTAGGATTGTATATTCAAAGTCCTATATTTAAATTTACTCAAAATAATTCTTACCTGTGTGGGTAAGTCTTCAACTTGATATACAGCTAATTTCATTTGGTTTATTTTGCTTAATAAGTATATAAAACACTTATATGGATCTAAAATCAAAAGTGTATTCACAGAATGCAGATTTAATCTGATTCTCTCCACCCATTCCATTCCTTCCCCATAGGTAGCCAATTTCATTAGTTTTGGGTTATATTTTTAATTAGTATAAATAAATAAACATATACACACACATACAAACATACATATTTACATATATGGTTTTTTAAAAATAAAAGTCACATCTTTCTTTTTATCATGAATGGTAAATGCTTTCTCCACATAAATGTATATGATCATGTAGTATCTGTCTTTAAATTGATTGATTTTTAAATATTGCACTGGCCTTGAATCTCTGGAATAAAGCCCACTTGATCATGGTATGTTTGTCTGTTTATACATTGCTCAATTTGATTTTCTAATATCCTATTGAGGAATTTTGTATCGATTTTTGTGAGGGATATTGGACTGTAAATTTTTTTCTTTTACTTCCTTTTTTATTTATTTATTTTTTTTTGACTGTTTTTGGTTCTGGTGTCAGGGTAATGCTGGCCTTATAAAATAAACTGGGAAGTTTTCCCTTCTCTTCTATTTTCTGGAAGATATTGTGTAGAACTGGTGTTATTTCTTCTTGAAATACTTGGGAGAATACTCCAGTGAAATAATATTTGCCTGGAGATTTTTTTCAGATTATTTTCACCACAAATTTAATTTCCATTTTAGTTATAGTTCTATTCAGGTTACCTATTGGTTTTCTGTTTATTCCCTCAGTTTTTCATGCCTCTCTCCTTCCTTGCCTTCTTGTGTATTTCTTACAATTCAATTTTAATTTTTCTAGTGGTTTTGAGTATATGTCTTTGTATAGTGATTTTAGTGGTTGCTGTACGGATTGCATACCTTCTTAAATTATCACAATCTACTTGTTTCAATATTTCATTTCAACATGAATATAAAAACCTTATCACATTTTAGATCCCTTTTCCTTCTCTATTTGATACGGTTATATTCAATTCTATCAACATGTACTGAAAAACACATCTAACAATATAATTTTGCTTTTAATCATCAAGCAATTTTAAAAACTCGAGATGGCAAAATAGTCTATTGTGTTTACCCAAATATTTATCATTTCTGTTGCTCTTTTTTTCATTCCTGAAAACTTCCTCAATTTCTTTCCTTTTTCTTTTTTTTTTTTTCTGTTTTTTTTTCTGCTGACTTTCATTTTTTCATTTTTTTTAAAGAGTGTTTGTTATTGTTTGCTGGAGCATTTTTATGATAGCTGCTTTAAAGTCCTTGTTAGCTAATTCCAACATCTACATCATCTTGGCACTTGGCATGTTTTTTTTTTCCTCCCTACTTGGCATGTTTTGATAATCTTTTTCCAATCCTAAAGAGATTTTCCTGGTTCTACATATGATGAATGATTTTATGTTATATCCTCGACATTGTATGTTATGAGACTCTAGTTTCCCATTTACATCTTCTGTTATAGCAAGCAGGCAACTACTGGTGTTTAGAATGCATGTCCTTCCCGGCTGCCCTTTGTGGATTGTGGTTCAAATGTCAATTTAATTTTCAAATTATTTGAAGCACTGTTTAAATTTGTCCCTCTTTGGTGTTACCCAGAGGCCAACCTGAGATCTGGGCACTGTTTTACAGTTGTTCAAGTCTCACACATTTGCCATGTGGATTCCTGTTGAATTCATGTATTGGTTGCTCTAGGGTATGCCCTGAGACTTCAAACACAGACTTAAAGCATTGCTTTATTCAGATAACTCCTTTCCATAGTCTTTTCCCATTCTCTGCCTGGGAGAATGAAGTGATTTGCCCCTTTGCTGTCATTAGCGTAGGGCAGGAGAGGAATAGTTGGCAACATTCCGCCCAACGGAATCTATGGCCACAGCACTGGCATGGAGGAGGGGAGGCACAAGCACTTGTGTTAGTGTAGGGCAGAGAAAATCAACAGGGTTCTTTTTCTTCACAGTCTCTGCAGCCGCCATGCCCAGTGGTGAGTGAGACGGGCACCATCTCTGCCTGCATTCACTTAGTGCAGAGCTGGGATGGTCGACAGGGCTCCTCTGCATAGTCTCTGACGCCACAGCACAGAGCAGGGAGCATAGGAGTCATGGCTCCCAGTGTTTGCCTGGAATAGGATAGGATTATTCAGAAAGGTTTTATCCTACAGATCCTTTTGTAAAGAGAGTATGTTTTGGGAGGTGACTTTTTAAAATTTTGCATGTATTACTTATTTAATTAAATTTTTCAAGCATCTTCAAATATACATATATATTTGAAAGAATTCCAGTACTCATTTATGTATAGAGTGTCACCATTATTTTATATAGGTCATGGTCAGTTCAGGCTGCTGTAACACAGTACCACACACAGGGTTGCTTATGAACAACAGAAATTTATTTCTCATAGTTCTAGAGGCTGGAAGTTCAAAATCAGGCTGCCAGTATGGTCAAGTTCTAGTGAGAACCCTCTTCTGGGTTGCAGACAGCTGACTTTTTATCTCTTCACATGGTGAAAAATGGGTGAGCTAGCTCTCTGGCTTCTTATGAGGGCACTAATCCCTTCATGGGCTCTACCCTCATGACCTAATTACCTTCCAAAGTCCCCACCTCCAAATGCCATCGCATTGGGGATTAGGAATTCAATATATTAATTTGGAGGGAACATAAACATTCAGTCCATTGCAACATACAAGCATAGTGAGTAGATGAGCATTTTGTGTTTTTATGTTAAACAATAAGACTCCTTAATAAACCTTTTAACTTTTAGCAGGAGCTCAAAGTTTATCCTTCACATTTAAACTACATGAGCAATGGTTACTCTCATGGTTTTGATGGCATATAGTATTTTTTTATGTTACACATATTTTTTACAAGGTCAATGCTAATGATTACAGATTATGTATATATATGACATTTTGTATAGTTCACACACATAAAGATCCAATCACTTTAAATAAATAAATGTATTAAAAGTATATGTTCACTACCTTATCTTTGCCTATTGGCATGTAGAAGTTTTCATAAATTATATAAATTTTGCATATACCATAAAGTATTTTATCTAACATATGTATGAATATAGTAATAGTATATTTTAATACATTATATAACTTTTCACATTTTTCATGTGTTGAATTTATTTTCTTTAATTATTTGCTTGCGTTTTATTTCTACAACTCTCAGTTTTCTACAAACATGTTCCCTCATGCAGGAAAATTCTTTTTGGCATGAATTGTTTATTTTGTAAAGAAATCTAGTAGGTTGCAGCAAATCCATCTTCAGAAAATGCATATTGAAATTATTGACTGACAACTTCTCTCATCTTCCTTGTGTAATCCAACATCTGATAAACCCTTTGCATCTGAAACAGATGGACAATCTTATGCTTTCTTACAAGTGAAGGGAAGACAGCACTATGTGCTTGGCATTCAATAGTCATCACAATTGGCTTTCCAGGCGATGAGAATATCAGGCTGAGCTACGGAATAGACAATTTAGAAGGAGCAGATTTAAAAATCAATTTAAAGAGTTTATATATTATATGTAAGAAATTACTTTCTACTTCTTATCAGCACAATGCAGCTCCCATTTGTGGACACTGTATGAAGTTTCTGACAGCATTTGGAGACATTTTGAGTCAAAGTGAACTGCTTTCTGGTTTGCTCTACTAGGTACCTTAGCAAAGTCAAGATGACCCTATTAATATCTTTAAACCCTCATGGGCAAATCTTTCAGAACTTTCTTTCTAATAATTGATTTCTAACCATAATTTCATCATGTCATGTTAATAAGACACAAGCTAATGTCCATCAGTAAAATTATACCACTGGCAGAAGACATTTTTTCTAACACAAATGGGAAATTAGAGGACGTTTTTAGTGTTTTTGCTATCTGAGGCAGCTGCCATGAAGAGGAGGGAATGTTGTTATCATTCTGCAACCTCTGCCTTCTGAAACATAACAGTATTGCAAATATGTTCAGAAAACATTTTTTTCACAAACTTCTTCATATTTTCAGGAAATGTTACTAAATGGGCTTTAAGTGAAAGAAATCAGAAAATATTATAAACTGTAATCAACAGTCATGCATTGAATTTTAATTGTTTTCCTTTATGGTACTATTTGCCCCAGATTGTAATTTCTACACTCATGTGATTATCAGGCAGAAACTTGGAAAACCTATTGGGAGGATGCTTTCTTTCCTTACCCCAGAATAAGTATGTAGATGGACAGTTCAAGGCTGGTGCCGTCATAGTAATCTATGATGTCGTTAGTGCCCAAGATTATTCTGACTTTGTACCTCCCCATTCTTAGGCTGAACCTCCACCCTTATGCCCATTGATCTGGAAATCAAAGGGTGATTTGGTTTCAGATAAGACTCTCTAGTCTAGGCAAGAGAAAGAAATGTGAAGGCTAGTGAGAAAAGGAACAGACTTACTAGGTCTTTTCAAGGGTTTAACTAATTGCCCCACCTAGAAATTCCTGCTTACATTAAATTGGTCGTTTCTGTGTCACATGAGCAGCCCTGACTGCAAGAGATGCTTGAAAATATTGGCACCCCAATTTAATTGGGGTTCTATTTGTAAAGGAAATGGGAGACTTGAGAGTAGAAAGTTAGCCAGAAACATGTGCCACTGTGTTCAACATGATATATTTGAATTTCTCTCACATTAGAACCTGAGAAGATTTGTAGCTTTTTTTTATTACAAAATATGTGTGTTTGTGTGTTTGTACATATATAAAAAAGTAGAAAACATATACATGTAACAACAACAAAAAAGGAAAATGTTACCACTATTCATTATGCAAAGAATTACATGATTAACAAATTATATTTTGTCATGTTCCCCCAGTACTGCTTTTGGCTTCCTGTCTCTTGACCATTTCATTACAGTATCAGGGAGCAGTAATAAAAATAAAGCTATACCACCTAGCAATTTCTGTTTTCAAATGCATTTGGCTATACAAGAGGTTAGAACTAATACAAAATTAAGATTTGAATTACTGAGACAGTGCAAATGTTTTCTTTTATAATAATTTTCTTCTATAAATTTAGCTTACATCCTAAAAATAATGCAGACTTTAAATTTGGAGTAAGCAAGTAGGTAACTACGACACTAAAAATGTTTCTTTTGACTTTGTCTAACTCAGAAAACAAATTTTTCTCCACATAGTATCAAGGAAATAGATTGATTTGGGGTACTTGTCCTTATATCTGACTCAGTATGTATCCTTACTTTATTTTTTTAAAATAAAAGCACACTTATCTGGGCCTTATTTGCAGCAATTACATATGAGGACTGAGGATTTAGTAAACAGTTTTTGTAAGAACTGTGATAGCATCTCAGAGGCTTTTCTTAAATCTTCAGAAGTGGGACCTTTCCAAAACCCACTGTATTTGGAGATGCCATTGAAAAACAGAGGTTGGTGTTCTGAAAAGCTTAAGAAATAATATAAATAATGCTTTTATTTTGTTATGAATATAAAAAGGAAGAAACTGGAACATTCTAAGAAATGTTTTCTGCATGATTCCATTCTATTAATACTAAACTTCATTATTTAAATATATTTTAAGTACAATGTGTTACTGGCATATTAAGAATTAATGTCTAATACTTACTAAAGAGAATTAGAATATCTTCTATATTGTACTTCTTGGCCCAATACCATTTTTCAAATGATGAAAATGAAATTTTCATACAAAAAACTCCAAAGCTAGGCCTTATTCTTTTTGCAATTTGTGTTGTTGGTTTTCTCTTTAATTTTAACCTTGACAAGTCAAATTCTGATTAGGATGCCCAAAAATTGTTGCAGTTTTTACAAGATAAGTTAGTGAGACAAATTAGAGTAACTTTACCTTCATGGTATCATAAACCCATATATTATAAATCTGCACTCAATATGGTAGCTATTTGAATACTTGAAAAGGTAGCAAGCCCAAGTAGAGATATGCTCTAAATATAAATAAGATTTCTAAGAATTTGCTCACAAAAAAGAATGTAACATATCTCAATAATTTTTATATTATTTACATGATGGAATTATAATGCTTTGGATATATTGATTTATATAAAATACATCATCAAAATTCATTTTATCATCTATTTTTACATTTTAAAATTTAGCTTTTAGAAAATTGAAAAATTACACGTGATTGTCATATTTTTATCGAATGGTGCTGTTCTAAGTTCTGTATTTCCTCCCTCTTTTTTTCTTCTGGTTTCCCATAATAGCATGGAATATGAAATGGGCTGGATTAACACCAGAAACATAAGAGGAGGTTGGCATTGACTTCAGAGAAAGCACTCCTGGGCAATGAAATTCCTGTTTGGCGATAAAGATGTGATTTCCAAACTTGACTCTGATTGTAAGAATTACTGCTAATTTTTTTAACGACACAGATTCTGAAGTTTCTCTCTTTGAGATTCTTCTTCCAGGTCAAGGAGAACATTCAGGAGTTTGTGTTTTTAGTAAAAGCCCCAGGTGAGTTTCCTAAGAAAGTTCAGAAACCACTAATACACAATTTTTTATAAATTGATTTGATAATTAAATTTCATCACTATGTAGCATAGGTTTCTTCGTACTGGAAACAAAAATCTACAAAACAAATCTTTAAAAAAGTGTAGTTTTGAGGAAGAAGTTCTAAAATGGCATTCTTGTCTATTCCTTTATAAAAATAGCACTGGCTTTATGTATACATTTATTATAACCTCAATTAGCCATAAAACAAACTTTCTCTAGTTCATGTAGTTGGTTCTGCTCTTAATGAACTATTATAAAATGGTAGTCTTATATTTAACAGAGGAAGTTTATTTAAAAAATAAAATGGGTAGTATGGAGCCTTTGGCAAATAGGAATTATTGAGGTGGGAGACGGTGCTGGCGATCCGGATAATATTCTGGAAAAGGAGTGAGCAAGAGTCCTGACAAAAATGGTGTTGGATCCCCTACATGAGTGTTATTTTACCCCTGTCTCATAACATTCTCTTTTCAGGTATCAAATGCAAAAGAATTTGAGATTGATATAACCAAAACAAAAAGGGAAAAAGAAAGGAAGGAGAGAAGAAAGGAGGGAGGGAGGGAAAAAGGATGCAAGGCAGGCAGGCAGGCAGGCCCCACTTGAGTACTAGCGCTTTGCTGTTTGGCTGACATGCATTATCAGTTGCCCAGGGTAAATGAGAACAAAGCTATATGCAGAGTTGTTTATTCAGATATTGTCTATTTATAGACATTGTATTTTTATAGTATCCAAAGCACTCTGAAAGTGACCTCTCCCAGATTCCGGTCCTGTGGTCTGTTGGAGGTAAATGGAAGAGGCATACAGCAGGCATTTCGGGCAGATGCTGATTATACAGGGGAAATGCTTCACTTCTTATAGGAATGCATGCTCCAAGCGGCTGCCCATTCTTTGCCCAGGTCTGTGTATGGCCATTTCACCGCTTATTGTCATCTCCACTTGATAGGAGAGGAAAAAGTGAAATCCTGCCTTGCCAGTGTTCCTATACTCCTGGCAACTCTGAGGAGGGCTGGGATAGGGTGAAGAGGAACCTGAATGTCACAGGTGGATGGTCGAAGAATGCTCTGCTTGTTTATTTTACAAATGACAAAATGGGTCCTCAGGAGAGCCACAGTTCGAGGTCATATGATCAGAGCTAAATCTCTGAATCTTAAGTAGAACGGTCTTTTGTTCTTTCTCATAATTACAAGGTGGTTTGTGACTTGGATGGATTGAATGGACATAATTCATTTATGCATTTGTTACTCGTGCCATGAATCATTGAGGGTAAACAGCATTCCTTTTCAGAGCCTGATTTAGATTTGAGCCCACACAGTGAAAACTGCAAGTGACCTGTTTCCATACCTAAACGTTCACATTTACAACCTATTTCCATACTAAACACCCACATTTAGGAGAAATTTACACATACCACTTATACACACTTTCTGTCTTTCTCTCTCTCTCTCTCTCTCTCACACATGCCACCCTAATTTGAATTAATCTAATTTAAGTCTATCACCCAGTTTTTCAATGCCACACAACAGACAACCCATTCTTAAATAAACTGCGTCTGGTACTGCTTTCCCACATCATTCATACAAATGGGACAAGATGGTCCAAGTAGCAAAAGGCTGGTGATTAGAGTCTCTCCCCTTAACAGCTTGAAAACAGAAACCCACTTGGAGATGTGAGCCACCCTCACCATGCTCAGTTTGGTCCTTTTCC
Organism: Indri indri; assembly: GCA_004363605.1. Taxonomy (NCBI): domain Eukaryota; kingdom Metazoa; phylum Chordata; class Mammalia; order Primates; family Indriidae; genus Indri; species Indri indri. Next base: position 18,411 of record RJWJ010005552.1, on the reverse strand, counting down.
ACTCCACCTCCAAGGTTCAATAGGAATCAAACTTGCTTCTGCCCAGACAAGGATATTTCAGTGTCTCACTAAGCGTAAGATATAATGATCGTTATTAAATTTTCATCCTTAAAATTGATTTTAAGTAACATTTTTCTAATAATAGTGATAAAAGTAAATAGGATGAGGCAATTAGAAACAATGCAAATAGAATAGCCTTGAACTAAGATAGACCCACCTTCATCTTTCGTGATCTTGAACAAATTACAAATTACAGAGGTTACTCTCTTACACTAGTTTCCTCATCTGTACAATTAAGCAAATACTGTAAGGAAAAATTTTAAAACTGTATAAATTAAATAAATAATAAAGAATGTGAGAATAAGAGAGACTAAAATGAATTATCCAGGGATAAACACATCTTATGTGGAAGAGAGGATTCAAACTCTTGTCTTCCGACTGTGTAAATGCACTTTCCACACACAATGGGGGTAGGGGTTCACCCCTGGGCAAGGCTTGACAAATGGAAAAGAAGTGTCACTCTCCTACTTTTGAATCATGTCTTCTTCATAGGAATTTCTGCCTACCCTGGAGAAGCTGAAGCCCTTTCTTGTGATACTTAATTTTTCATCTGGTTGATTTCTAGAAAACTTTACTCTCCACTGGTGACTACAATCATCACACGGGTGCTCATTTTAATTACAATTTGCAAATAGAGACTTATTTAGCCTTTTCGATGCATTTGTGCAGTTTCGTTTTACCGCGTAAGAAAACAAAGGCAAATTCTTAGATGGCAAGAATTGTGAACAAAGGGTATGTAGTATTAAAGACGCTGTTCTGTTTACTGAAACAACCATATCAAGTACTTTTTAATTTAGTCATATCTGAATAGTTTTGTTGTGGATAACAAATGTGTACAGATTTTATTGTGCCCTGTGGCAGTGCTGATTTCTCAACTGAAATAATTTACAACTCTATAAAATCCTTTAATTGTGGTTTCGGAAGAGTTCGGATATTTCTCTAGCAAAGGTTTCTTCATTGTTTAAACATGAAATGAAACTCTACCGAATTTCACAATATTCCAGTTGAAGCTGAAGAATACTAAATTTCTTATTCACAAATAACGTGCCACAGACGTTGAATGCAGTTCCAAAATGAGCAATGATTAATTATCTCATGGGAAGCTGTGAAAGCGTTTTCCCTATCCACCAGTGTGCATTCCAAGACACTTGAAACAAATGGTTCCTTACAAACCATGTCACATATGGAGATATTCAATAAGTACTTGGATTTGTCAAATTTCAGGAAGCCTAAACAATGGCAAACCCTGAGAAAGATGCTTTTGTTTCTTGATGTGCTGTCTTGAGAAGTTACATTTCATTTGAATTATGACAGGGACAATACATGTATCTTTTATGGACTACAACAAACATGGATATTTCCTTGGATTGTTGTCACATCTATTCCATATAATTTTAAAGAAATACATTATCTTAACTATAAAATCAAGCTGAAAATTGAAACATCTTGAAATGTATTTTATTATGGAAGACTTAGGCTTTCTGCTAAATTCTGGAATCATAACTGGTTTGCACAGTTATTAAAATATCCTGATTTTAAATATTGATGACTTTACTCTTACACAGAAAAAATTCTGTGTCTAGACGATTTTTTAGAAAATTGTTTAAAAAATTAAAAATATGGAAAGAAAATGAAATTTTCAGGACGATGTTTATAGTGAACACTCTAGGTGCTGCACCCAGATCCTATCTGACGACCACTTTTACCATTTCAGGTACACCTGTTCTTCTCTCACATTTGGTTCTTTAATTATAAGGTGCCACCTGTACCTGCAATTTTCTGTGGAGGGACTACCCCTAGGTTCCTGAAGTTGCTTTGCTCACAGATACAGAGAGCTAGAAGTATCTAGGAGGGTTATATCCCCCTCACCCTGGGGAGAGGGGAGGCTTAGCAATAACTTGCAGCCATCTTGCCTTAGGCTAGACAAACTGGCATCACTAAAATCCGAAAGCTCCCTGCAGGATTTGTCTGAGACTGGGAATTTACCCAAATTCCCACCCTTCCCTCTTTTCTCCCCCTTCCCTGTTCTATTCCTTAACATCCTTCCTTTTTCCTCCTGAGATCACTTCCCCAATCAATTATTTTCATGCAAATCCTTAAGCACTTACATTTGCTTAGGCCTGGTAGCTTTCAAAGCACTTTACAACATCATGTTATTAAACTTCTCAGGTGGGCAGGTGAGCAGGCAGATAAGTGGACATTTTTATCCTTATATTAAAGATGAGGAAACAAAGGCTCAGAGATTGAGTGACTGCCCTCTTCACACAGATAGTGAGATGGGACTCCCAGGACAGTGTTCTATTGAGTACATTTCACTTCCAGGGTAGGAAAAATCATCATCTGATACAGCTGGCCTGTGTGAACTACCGTGCCTGTTTCCCATGCACATATGGTTTGTGTTGCACATGCTGTCTTTTATAAATCAAAATGGATCCATTCTGAATATAAAGTTCCTTTTCTGTAAGATAAGGTACTGGTTCAAGTGTTTTATAGTATGTTATTTATAGGAAGTGTGTATTATATAAACCTTGCTTTACTCTGTGCTTTTGACAGGGTCAGAGCCTTCTGCTTTAGGGTTCTTCAGCAAAGCAAAAATAAGTTGTTTTTGAAACAATAATGGAAAATTCTCTCCAAAGGAGTAATATGAAATTATTTGGTGATTGGATTTATCGAAGAAAGCACTGCATCTCCACAACTAAAGCTCAAAGCCTTTCTTATTCTCCACTCTTTTTGGAAACAATATTTAAATATATACTAAATCCTTTGTAAGTATGAGCTCTTGGACAATATTGGGATTGCAATCTATATTGGCTAACATGCATCAATTTAGCAAGACATTAATTAGATTTTATGCAACATTTCCTCATCTTTAAGACTTGACATTTCTGTAGTCTGTCATTGCCCAGTGTGTGATGTAGTTTGAGAAATCTGCCAAGTTTCCCACAAAAACTGAAAACTATATTCTTTCCACTCCATGGAATGATACAATTTTATAATTGTTTATGTTTTCCTTTTAATGTTTAGGAGACAATATTTCCTTATAGATGATTTGTGTTCTAAATCACCCAAATTTCAATACCTCTAAGATAACAATAAGAATACTTTTCTATAGTCCTCAATTTTAATATGGCAAGTAATCTGTCCTCACTCCTCAAGTTTAATTAAAAGATACAAAAATATGAAAATATGAGAGGAAATAATATTTGTGGCTTCATTAGAAATACAGAAAGAAACAGTCGATGGTCCAGAAACTCCCAGTAATTTCTGGAGTATATAAAACAAATGGCATCACACTGATAGAGAGTAATAATCACTGAGCAGCCTGAAACCCATATTGGTCAGGACAATACACAGACTTTCCAGAGAAAAATCACTGAAAACCCCAAGCTCAGAGCAGCATGGATTTTTAGGGGGAAGCTGGATGTTCTGCGGGTACCCAGAGGTTGCACCAGTTCCCCAAGCCACATCAGTTGTCTGAACTTTTAGTTCACTCCATTGTGGTCTTCCTGTTAAATACAGTGATGGGTTTGCTACAATAGATTCAAATTGTGAGTGTTTTGGCCAGAAAGAGGAAGGAAACAGTGCCTCAGCTAAGTTCCAGTTACATAAACTAGAAGTTTACAATTAAAAATGATAGATGAAAAGGTCAAAAGATTGACTTGATAATCAAAGATCTCTCAATAAGAAAAGCCCAGGACCAGATGGTTTCACTGGTGAATTTTACTAAACACTTAAAGAAGAATTAACACCAGTCCTTCTAAAATTCTTCAAAAACTAGAAGAGGAGGGAAAACTTCCTAACTCATTCTATGAGGCCAGTATTACCATGATACCAAAGCCAGACATCAGAAGAAAACTATAGACCAATATGCCTGATAAATATTGATTAAAAAATTCTCAAGAAAATACTAGTAAACCAAATCCAGCAGCACATTAAGAGAATTATGCACCAGGACTGAGGGCGATGTATTCTAGAAATGCAATGATGATTCAACATCTAAAAATCAATCAATGCAATACATACATTAATAGAATGAAGGGGAAAAGAACCACATGGTCATCTCAATTGAAGCAGAAAAATTATTTCACAAAACAAAATAACCAAACAAAACAAATTCAAACTAATAATAAAAGGGAAGTTCCTCAATATGGTAAAGGGCATTTATGAAAAACTCACAATTAATACTGTACTCAAGGGTGAAAGAGTAAAGGCTTTCCTCCTGAGACCAGGAATAACACAGGATTCTACTACTGGAAGTTCTAGAAAGAGCAATTAAGCAATATAAGAAATAAAATAAAATTGTAAAAGTTGAAGTAAAACTATCCCTATTTGCAGATGACATGTTTTACATGGAAAATCCTAAAGACTCCATAATAAAACTCTTAGAGCTAATAAACAAATTCAACAATGTTGCAGGATACATGATCAACATAAAAAAATCAATTGTATTTTTATATATTATTATAGTAATGAATGGGCAATTCTAAAAGGAAGTTAGGAAAACAATTCCATTTACAATAGCACAAGGAAGTTAGGAAAACAATTACATTTATAATAGCAGAAAAAATACTTAAGAATAAATTTAACTAAGTGTTCAACTTGTATACTGAAAACTATACAAGCATTGCCAAAAAAATTTTAAAGAAAACCTAAATAAATGGAGGGAAATCCCATGTTCCTAGATTAGATGACTTAATATTGTTAAGACTGGCAACACTACCCAAAGTGATCTACAGATTCAGTGCAATTCCTATCAAAATCCCAGTGGACTTTTTGGCATAAATGGATAAGCAGATCCTAAAATTCATATGAAATTACAGGGCATCCCAAACAGCCAACAAAATCTTGAAAAAGGAAAATAAATTTGGATAACTTATAATACCTAATTTTAAAATGTACCACAAAACTATAATAAAAAATATGGCACTGGCATAAGGATAGACATAAGGATAGATAAGTAGATTAGAATTGATAGTCCAGAGATAACCCATAAATCTGTGGTTGATTGATTTTCAACAAAGGTACCAATACCATTTTATGAAGAAAGAATAGTCTTTTCAACCAATATTTCTGGGACAACTAGATATCCACATGCAAGAGAAAAAATTGGATCTCTACCTCATACACATACAAAATTTAACTGAAAATGGATCAAAGGCTTAAATGTGAGTGCTAAATCTATAAAAATCTTAGTAGAAAACATAGAGGTAAATCTTTCTGATTTTAGATTTGGCAATGAATTTTTAAATATGATTTCAAAAGCAAAAGTAACAACATAAAAAATAGATAAATTGAACTATCAAAATTAGAAATTTTGTGTATCAAATAGCATTCAAGAATGTGAAAAAACAGCCTATAAAATGGGAGAAAGTATCTGCAAATCCTATGCCTATAAAGGTCTGTAATTCAGAATATTGAAAGAACTCTTATAACCCAATAACAAAAAGACAAACAGCCCCTTTGAAATAGTCAATAGACATTGCTCCAAAGAAGATATATAAATGGCCAGACATAAATAGCCAAAAAGCACATGAAAAGATGCTTAACATCTTTAGTTGTTAAGGAAATGCAAATCAAAACCACAATGAAATGAAAATCAAAACCAAAAACACAACCACTTCATACTCACTGGAATGGCTATAATTTAAAAAACTGAAAACAAATGTTGGTGAGAATTTAGAGGAATTGGAACACTCACACATTGCTGGTGGGAATGTAAAATGCCACAGCCACTGTGGAAAAATAGTTTTTCAGTTACCGTATGACCCAGCATTTCCACTTCTAGGTATATACCCAAAAGAATTGATAATGGGTGTTCAAAAAAACATGTGCAGGAATTTTCATAGCAACACTGTACCCAGTTGCCAAAAGAGCAACCCAATTGTCTATCAACTTTTGAAAAGATAAATAAATGTAGTACATCCAGACAATGGAGTATTCTTCAGCCACAAAAAGGAATGAAATTCAAATACATGCTATAATGTGGATGAACCTTAAAAACATGCAAAGTAAAAGAAGCCAGACACAGAGCGTCACATATTATATGATTCCATTTATATGAAATATTCAGGTAAATAGACACATAAAGGAGATTAATGGTTGCCAGAGGCCAAGGGGAGAGGATAATGGAAAGTGGCTGCTTAATGTGTATAGGACTTTCTTTTGGGGATAAAAATATTTTGGAACTAGATAAAGGTGATTGTTGCACAACATTGTGAATATACAAAATACCACTGATTTGTACATCTTAAAAATTGTTAAATCTATGTAAATTTTATCTCAAAATATAGTGTATCACAGAATTCTAAAATAGGCCCCAACATTCCCATCTTCTATTGAACATGACTTATATGATTTTCCCCTTCTTTAAGTGGTAGCAGAACCTATGAATATAGTGAGATATCACACCCATGCTTAGGTTACATTATGTGGCAAAGATGAAGAAATTTTATAGATATAAGTAAGGTCCCTATCTAGTTGCTCGTGAGTTAATAAAAGGGAGATTACCATGGCAGGCCTGACCTCATTAGGTGAGCCATTCGAAGAGAAAAGAAACTGTGGCAGATGTTCTCCTGCTAGCCTTGAAGAAACAAGCTCCCATGCTGTGAGAGGAGGGGTCACATGGTAAGAACCTGAGGATGGTCTCTAGGAGTTGAGAGTGGTCCACGGTCTATACTCTACACCTACTCTAGAGCTACAAATAAAACAGGGACCTCAGTTGTATAGATTTATGAATATGAATCATGCCAAAAATCACTGAACTTGGAAATAGGTCCTGAGCCTCAGAGAAGACAGCAGAACAAGCTAACATCTTGGTTTCAGCCTAATGAGGCCATGAGCAGAAGAATAAGCTAATCTACGTTGTGAGAGAATAGCTGCGTTCTGCATTTTTTATGACAATTTTTTTAATGGAGACTAAGGTTCATAGCAAAACTAAGAAGGTAAAGAGATTTCTCATATTTCCTGTACCCGAACATATGTATAACATCCTCCATTATCAACACCCCCCACCAGTACATTTGTTACAGTTGATGAACCTACATTGACACATCATTATCACCCAAATTGCATAGTTTACATTAGGCTTCACTCTTGGTACTGTATATTCTATGGATTTGGACAAATGTATGATGACATGTATCTACCATTATAGTATCATACTAAGTATGATACTATACACTGCCCTAAAAATCCTTTGTGCTCTACCTATTCATCCCCTACTCCACCAAACTTCTGGCAACCACTATTATTTTACTGTATCCATAATCTTGCCTTTTACAGAATGTCATATAGTTCAAATCTTACAGTATATAGCCTTTTCATATTTGCTTCTTTCACTTAGTAATAGGCATTTAAGATTCCTTCATATCTTTTCACAGCTTGATAGATAGTTCTTTTCAGCTCTGACTAGTATTCCATTGTCTGAATATACTACAGTTTATTTATTCATTCACATTTAGAATGACATCTTGGCTGCTGCAAAGTTTGGGCAATATGAATAAAGCTGCTATAAACATCTGTGTGCAGGATTTTATGTAGACATAATTTTTCAGCTACTTTGTATAGATAACAAAGTGTGTGATTACTTGATCATATGATAAGAATATGTTTAGTTTTATAAGAAACTGTCAAGCTGTCTTTGAAAGTGGCTCTAGCATTCTGCATTCCCATGAGTAATGAATGAGAGTTCCTGTTGCTCCACAACTTCATCAACATTTGGTGTTGTCAGTGTTATGGATTTAGGCCATTCTAATAGGCTCATAGTAGTATCTCACTGTTGTATGAATTTGAATTTCCCTGGGGACTGTGATGTGGAACTTCTTTTCATAGGATTATTTGCCATTTGTATGTCTTCTTTGCTGAGGTGTCTGTTAGGGTCTTTGGACCATTTTATAATCTTTTCTTATTCTTGTGCTTGAAGAGTTCTTTGTATATATTGGATGACAGTCCTTTATCAGATATTCTTTTGCAAATATTTTCTTCTTATCTGTGATTTGACTTACTCTCTTGACAGTATCTTCCACAGTACAGGAGTTTTTAATTTCATTGAAGTCCAGCTTGTCAATTCTTTCTTTCATGGATCATGCCTTGGTGTTGTAACTAAATGTCATCACCAAATGCAAGGTTATTTAGATATTCTTCTATGTTGTCTTCCAGCAGTTTTGCATTTTACATTTAGGTCTGTGATCCATTTGAGTTAATGTTTGTGAAGGGTGTAAGATTCATTTTTTTTTTTTTGCATGTGGATGTCCAATTGTTCCAGCATCATTTTTTGAAAGACATTATCTTTTATTCATTGTATTGCTTTGCTCCTTTGACAAAGATATGTTGATGATATTTGTGTGGGTCTATTTTTCTATTATATTACAGTGATCCATATGTCTATCTCCAGCAATACCACATTGTCTTGATTACAGTAGCTTTATAGTAAGTTTTGAAGTAGAGTAATGTCAGTTTTCCAACCTTGTCCTTTTCTTTCAATATTATGTTGGCTATCTGGATCTTTTGCTTCTCCATATAAACTTTAGAATTATATAAATTTTGTGGGTCTTTTGTCAATATCCACAAAATAATTTACTTGGGTTTCAATTAGGATTGCACTGCATTTATAGATCAAGACAGGAAGAACTGATATCTTCACAATATTGAGGCTTCTTACCCACAATATGAATTATCTCTCCATTTATTTAGTTCTTCTTTAATTTCTTTCATCAGAGTATTATGCTTTTTCTCATATAGGTCTTGTATATATTTCATCAGACTTATACATAAGTATTTCATTTTAGGGGATGCAAATGTAAATTATATTGTGTTTTTAATTTTAAATTCCACCAGTTCATCACTGGTATATAGGAAAGCAGTTGAATTTTGTATACTAGCCTTGTATCCTTCACCCTCACTATAATTGCTTATTAGTTTTAGAAGTGTTATTGTTGTTCTTTATGATTTTCTATATAGACAATCATGCCATCTGTGAACAAAGACAGTTTTACTTCTTCCTTCCCAATCTGTATATCTTTTAATCTCTTTTTCTTGTCTTATTGCTTTAGCTAATACTTCCAGTAAAATGTTGAAAGAAAATAGTGAGAGGAGACATCCTTGTCTTACTCCTGATCTTAGTGGGAAAGTTTCTTATTTCTCACCATGAAGTATGATATTAGCTGCAGGTTTTTGTAAATATTCTTTATAATATGATTGTGTGATTTTTTTTTAGCCTGTTGATGTGAAGGATTACATTAATTGATTTTCAAATTTTGAACCAGTTTTGCATACCTGGGATAAATCCCACTTTGTAGTGATGTATAATTCTTTTTATACATTTTTGGATTGGATTTGCTAACATTTTGTTGAAGATTTTTGCATCTATGTTCATGAATATATTGGTCTGTATTTTCTTTTCTTACAATGTCTTTGTCTGGTTTTGGTATTCAGCTATTGCTGGCCTCATAGGATGAGTTAGGAAATGTGTGCTGTTAATGCTACTAAATTTGTAGGAATTTGTTACATAGCAATAGAAAGTTAATATTGATAGATCTCCAGCAGTGAGGTTCTCCAGTACACTCTGACTCTGGGATAGCTTCAAAGAAGTAGGAAAATCTATCAGAACTTGGTATAAAAGAAAAGAAAAGAAAAAAAAAAGCGCCACTGGTCACAGTGTTTGCATACAGATGCCAAGTAGGAGAAAAAACTGAGAGTTACCTGGACTTTGCTATTATGATATTGCTGCTGCCCCATTGGACCACTAATGATACATATTTCTATTTGAGTGATGACCATAGACCACTAGATCTTTCAAACATATGCTTTAACTTCTCTTACTTGTCTTTGTAGGTAACTACCAGCTTTGGCTTTCTGGGTCTTGAATTAATATTCTTTTATCTTGTTAAAAATAATATTTTCTGTTTGCCATTGTCAATGGAGCACGTCTTTGCTCTTCCATGTTGGTTGATAATTGTCCCCATTCACCATATTTGAGTGTCTATAATCTGAAGAGACAGTAATAGGAGAAAAACTTCTTTAAAATTTGTTTGCCAAGTAGCCAGAGTCAGAATTTCTTACCACAAATTCACTGAGAGTTAGGCACCCTATAGATGTCTTGTTCCCATGTTAATTTTTTCCCCACAAGGAGACATCCTGACCTTCTTTCTCTATGGAAACAACACAATTTCTTTTACTTATCTTTCCTGTTTCAGGAGCCAAGACACAGATTTTTTTTTCTTTTAGCTTGTTTTCTCCCTGGATTACATCAAAAGTGCACTGTCTCCTTCCTGTCAATTATTTTCAGACCCAGCTTCCCTTGTACACACAGCTACCACTTCACCAAAGTGGAGCAGACGCTAATGGCCGTGTGCTCTGCCCTCAGCCAAGTGTCCGGCAGTGGCCACAAATAAAACCATCTGTTACTGGGGTGAGTCCATAGCCTGTCACTGCTGTAATTTGGGGAGGTGCATACTTTCCATGCTTCTCTGTTATTAGAGGTCCATGGTGCCCCTGAGGCCTACAGCAACTGGGTACGTAATTACATGAAAAAAACTTAGATGGCTTCTCCATTTACACTGGGTGATCTTAGAGCAGGCAAATACTGTTGTTAGATAAGTAAACCTGAAGGATGAGCTGAGCACAACCAGGGCTGGAATACTCTAACTTAAGATTTAAACTCTCTTATTTTTAAAAACTTTTTCCTTTTATTTCAAGTAAGGATCACATATGAATAATTTGATACAATACTCAACAACACACAGTGAATACTGACTATGTGAGTATGAGCTAACAAATTGAACCTAAGTGGAAAACATAGAAGAAGGAATGAATATGTCATGGGCAGCTATAATTTGTGAACACCTGATGATCATTATTTCACTCAACTGTCATAATAACATTGTGTGATATGTGACAATATCCATAGTCCTCAGATGAAGCTCAGAGAAGTAGACAAGATCACACAGTAGAGGTAAGTGGCAGAACTAGGGTTCAAATTCAGGATTTTTAAATTTCAAATTCTTTTCCCTTTCTATTACACTTCCAGAGTGAACAGCAGCAGCAGCTTCAAAGGTTATCATTTTTTAATATTATCACCTCTGAGGTTACTCTTTCTTCTACACCCACCTACCATACTCAGGGTTCATGATTAGGATTATTGTTCTTATTTAAAAAAAAAAAAAACACCCAAAGCTACCTAGCCCCTTCTATCATGTGAGAACACCGTGAGAAGCCACCATCTATGAAACAGGAAGTGGGCCCTACCAAATGCCAAATCTGCTGGCATGTGGATCTTGGATTTCCCAGCATTAGAACTGTGAGAAATCAATTTCCATTGTTTGTAAGCTACCCATTCTACGTAGCAGCCTGAGCAGACTAAGATAACCTCTCAATCCACTTTGTTTCCTATCCTCTGAGTGACACTCTGGCAATATGACTCAGAGCCCAGAAACCTTCGCTAGTTGGCTTACTAGAACAGAAGCTCCCAATGGTCTAAACCCCACCCATTTCTCCTCTAAATTTAAGCTGTCTTTGGTTTAAGACTTCTTATTTTTTCTCCCTTACCTATCACCACACTCCTACTTCCCCAACCTGGCAAGCTGCATACAGTGGCAGAGAACATGATGGTAGAAATTGGGTGCTGCTTTCTGTCACCAGAAGAAACTTTGCTCCCCACATACACTCCCTCATTTGTCTTTCTTGATTAATCTGTCAGCAGCAGTTTTAAATATCCATAGTCATTCTCTGTTCCCCTCTCCTCCATATCTTCTTCCACATTATGCCCTTAATCCTTGATGGGTGATAGGGAGAGTAGCTAATAAAGCCTGGTGTTCATAACTGATTTTACTCTATCTCAATGAGGTATGATAGGAAAATAGGTACACAACTCCCTATTCGACAATACTGCAGATGAAAAGAAGGTCTAGAAATCTGTGACTTGTCCTGAGGATGGTTCCATTACCTTATAACAATAAATCCAACTCTGTGGATTTCAGCGACCTGGTCAAGCTGTTTTTAAGCTACCTCACAGAACATTGTGCTTATTTAATGATAAGCCTTTTTTTCAGTAGGCAGTGAGTTCCCTAAGCACAGAATCATTTCAAGAACATCTGTAAAATCTAACATCCGTTGTGCTCCCATCTTTTGCAGCTTGACTTGTACAAAACCTCAGCATGTCCTGTAGTCTATGTTGGCCTTGGTTTCCTTATCTGAAGGAGATCAGTGTTATAAAGAGGTTCCTACTTTGCAGAGAGAACTTTCTATGGAAACATTTCTCAAACTTTAACATACACACAAATCACTTGGGATTCACTCAGATTCACTAGGCCTGGGTCAGTGCCTGAGAATATGCATTTCTAGTAAGTTCCCAGGTAATGGTAACATTGCCGGCCCCAGGATCACATTTTGAGTACAAATGATCTATAGTTCTTTATTCCCTCGATCTGAAAAATGGGTTATCAAAATCACTCACTACTAAAATAAGTAGAATTATGTGGTTTATAAAACTTTGTCTTATTACTCCATTTGAGTCTTATCCAGTGGAGTAGATAGTACATTTATTATTTTCACTATTTAATAAATGAGGAACCCAAAGCCTAGAATGCTTCAGTGGCCTTCCATGGCTAGTTAGTGACAAAGACAATGTATAAACCTGTTCTTTTGGCTCCCCGTCTGATGTTCTTTGTGCTATGGTCCATTGGCATTCAATTCTATGTAGTGATATTAACCTTTATGTGATATTATTGCAGAAATTATCTCACTTAGAAACTACAGTGGCTATGTGTTCTGAAATCTTAGATTAATGTGAGCCAGTCCTTACACCCCAGGAAAATTGGGTGTAAAATATTTGCATTATGTAGGCAGGTTTTCCTGAGGAGGGTCCATCATTGCTTTAATGAAATTTTCAAAAAGGTCAACGGCAAACCCAAAATTTTGGATGCTGGTCAGAGATTAGTTAAAATGTACAAAACTAAAAGAACAAAGGGCATTTTTTTAAGACAAAGATAATCATTTGGCATAAAATAGCTGGAGATTCCAGATGAAAGCTTTTCTTTCAGTCTTAAGAATCTATACGTTGAACTTTACTCATTTGGGAATAGCGGTCCACCTTCGAGGAGTGAGCAGCATGGGGAGCAACTAAAAGTGGATCTGGGGCATATGCAAGTCTCCCGCCTTCCCGAACTGGACATCTACTTTAGGTTTCCACCACTTCCACAGGCTAAGAAGGTCCTTAGCAGTTCACAGATCTTGCAGACCTGGGATCCACATTCTTTCTGTAAAGAGCCAGCTAGTAAATATTTTAGGCTTTGCGCACCATGTGGTCTCCAGCCCAAGGTACTCAACTATACTAGCGTTGCCCGAAAGTTACCATAGATAATAAGCAAACAAATAGGTATGGGCTGTCTTCCAATAAAAGGTTATTTATGAAAACAGATGGCAGGCCAGATTTGGTTCATAGGCTGTAGGGAGGGTAGGGGAAGGCCTTCCCTAGACAAAAGTTTACTTCCTTAGAGTCAAAGAGTGTTTGTCAGGACTCTATAAATCCCCATGTTCTTCTTTTAATAGAAGGGGAAAAGTGCTCTACTGAAGAACGGCATGTCTTTGTCATTGAGTATTACAGTCAGGAGGGGCATCAGAGTGTATTTACCCCCATGCTTCATTTTACGGATATGAAAAGTAAGGCCCAGAAAAGCAAATTTCTGAAAACAATATAACTTATTGATGAAAGAAGCCCCAGATATTGGGTTCCCATTTTTTGATTATCAAATATCTTTTGCAGGAAAGGCCAAAGAAAAAATAAAAATAAATAACTCTAGGGTCAACCTGTAGACTGTGAATTGTTAATAAACTTTCTAAGCCTTGTTTTAGTTTTCATTCAGATGCATAATGTTAAGAGCCATTAAATGATGAAAACCATAAGAGTTGCTAATGTTTTATAAACTATCCCAAGAGGGACTGGAGTTTCTAAGCATTGGCAGAGCTCCAGGTTTTGTCCCCAAAGCAGGATGGGAAGTTAAAGGAGCCAGATTTCTTCTTTTGGGAAAGGGATTCCCCTTTAAACTTTCAGCTGAAACCCCTGAATAATTTAAGGGGCCAATTATCTGTAGTGAAGACATTTCTGTGATACCTCCTGCTTCTTGTCACTCTTATTCACAGGTAAATGTTTTTTCTTCTCTCATGACTATCTCATATACCACTTCACATGTGAGGTTTGTTTCTTAGTCTGAGCCTCTAAAGGAATTTGTTTTTTGTTTAAAAAGGATACACATGAGATCAAAACAACTTACTGGCTTAGAAGTAAAGTGATTGCTCTACCTAGTCGTGTTGAAAAAAAGATATAAAAGAAAGCTTCTATTGTGTTCGTTTTATATATCTATGAAAAGGACAGAAAACATGCAGTAAAGCTTATAAATTCTGCATTGACCTTTATAAAGACATTTACTTCCCATGGAAAGTATTTGTGATTTTTAGAGCTATAACCTCTGGTAAATTGAGAATAAAGTTGCTTGTTATTCTGAAATGGTGCTATGCCTGCTTGGCTCAAGTGCCATTAGTTCTGTGTATCTTTTCATATTGGTTAATGCTGTTTGTTTTGGGGGTTTTTTGTTTGTTTTCTTATCCCTTGTTTTAACTTATCTGGCAACTTCAGAAGCAGCAACAAAAAAATAAATAGACCTTAAAACAACAAGCTAAAAAACACAAGCCAGTAAATTTGACATTCTATAAATTTGCAAGAAAAAAATTTAACTTTAATAATGGTGGAACTGCTTAAGAAAATCTGAGCATATGCCTAATTCACATATTGAAGAGAAAAAAGTCAAACATAAAAAGACCTAGTCTGCCAAGGTTTAAATAGCAACTCGTGCCTCTATCGCAATGATTTTCCTTGAGAAAACCTCCCATATGCTTGGTATGGAGTCCATCTGCAAATCTAATACCAAGATGCACACCCTTCCCTTCCAGAAAAGCTGTGTTCTGACTGCACATCTTCTGTGCCCTAGAGAACTAATAAAGGAATGGCATTTTCTCTTCTTTCCTTTTTAATAACATTTTTTTCATTTTAAAGGAAATGCAAATATAACTGTAGAAAAATTATAAACTTCAAAAAAATACAAAGAAGAAAAGCAATCACCCCAAATTTCATCACCCACTAATTCTGTGTGTGAGTTTTACATAAATAAAATCATAATTTTTCCCCTTTGTATAACTTGATCAATCTTACCATTCTTCTTCAAAACCATATATTTTAACAGCAGCATGATAAGAATTGGCATTTAATGTATCTTTATGAATGACTTTTCTATTGAAAAAGCCATATATGCATAAATTTTTAAAAATCAGAGTATTAAAGAGTTTTTAATGAAATCTGAATCTCTCCCCTAAGACTTCTTCCTCAGAGGCCAGCACTGTTAGCAGTTTAATATATGTCCTCCCAAAATTAGTGTTTTCTTCCACAAGTGTAGGTGCTCGTGTGTGTGTGTGTTTGTGTGTAAGTGTGTGTATATATGGACAAAAGGAACCTCAGGATATACGCTGTACTCTAGATCTTGATCTGTTTATTTAATATTTGCTGAAGATTTCATATAGATCTATCTCAGACTATTAACAGCTTCAAAATGTTTCATTTTAAGGTCTGACTATACTTAACCAATTTCCTGTTGAAGAGACTTTAGTCCTTTTACCAGATACTCTTGCCACACTCTGGCAACATTGACAAGTTAAAAGAAGCCAAGAAGTCACAGTAAGATCACAGAATATTCATTAATTATGCCCCCAAATCTGTTATAGTATATGTGATAAATGCAATAAAAAGGCAACAACCTTACTGCGTACTTTAAGCATTTCCATATTTGTTTAATATTTAATTTCATTTCTTCCCTGGCTTTATTCTTTTTTCACATAAATATGCAAATTAAGAATTTTCTAAATATAGGCAAATGAAGCTCTTTTCTGACCAAGTAAGTCAGTGATGTCTGCCTTTATTCTTCAGGGAGATTTATTTGCAGTAATACAGTTAAAAGGCATCTATTAAGCTTTTTGTTTTATTAATTTATATATTTAACAAATGAGCACATGGCCATAGTATGAAAGTCAAATAGTGCTTTAAGATTTACAGCAACAACAGCAAAACCAACCTTCTTCCCTAACTCTCCCTGCTCCCAAGTCCTGCTCCCTGGAGTCTGACACTTTCAATGGTCCTATATATTTCTTCCAGGTTTTATCTTTTTCTTACTAGTAACAGGAGTGTATTGCTCTTGGTTTCTTTATCATTTTAGGCTATATATCTTTAATTCCTAAATTGGAATGCCACATACACCCTCCCCCATCCCCCAAAGATAATTATACTATGGATTTAATTAAATCAGTATTTTGTGTTTTCTTTATTATGCGTTTGAACCTACTGTTCATGGTGGAGCCAATAATGGGCTATAATTACCTTTGCTTTGTTGTATAAATTCTTTTTGTTTTTTTAAGAGTTAAACATTGTTTTATTATTTTTTTTTACTTGCTTTTGGGAATACTTTTCCCCAACCTTTCAATAGCTCATGGTCTCATCTAGCTGCTCCATTTATTTTTTATTTTTTCTTCCTGATGCCTTCTGCTCCAGCCCTAATCTAGATCAGCAGCCCTTGAGGCCTCCTGAATAGCTGTTTGATCATAGCATCCCACTGGCCATCTTCTTGAAAATTTCTGAACTTCTAGTTGTAGCAGGTGTTGGATCCTACGATACCTGTGTCCTACATTCCATATTGTCCCTAGCATAAATATTGCCTCTTTTAGATGAAACACCTCCTGCAGAGGGGAGATAAAGAGTAGGGAGGAGTTTATTCTTTGGAAAATGTAGTGTCTCGAAAATGCTTTGATGCTAGCCTTATACTTACATGATATGCTTCAGTGAGGGTCCTGTTTTCTTCTTTTTCATTTGTTTTATTTGGGCCTTATCTATCTGGACTCATGTCACATATCCTTCTATGTAGATAATTTTCTTTTGGGTAATTTGCTATCCTTAATTTATTTCTGGATCTTCTGTTAGGCAGATATCAAATGATGTACATTGACCCTCTGAGTTTGCTTTTATTTCTCTCCCACTTTCCATCTCACTGTCTTGCTATTTCTAGTCTTTGGAAGATATCTTTAACTTTACTTTTTAATACTGCTATTGAATATTTGATCATCCCTATTATAATTTTAATTTCCTAGAGCTCTTCTTAGCTTATTTCAATGGCATCATTTGTTGTTGTGTTTTAAATGGGTGCAATATTAATTCCTGCTTTTCTGAGGTCATTAACTATTGTTCTTAAAAAAAAAAAAAAAAAACTCCCCCTGCCCCTAATGTTTTCTGTCTTTGAATTTTATCCTCAATTGTCTTAGTCTTTGCTTTTCATGATGGAGGCTTTCCTCCAGTATGTGATAATTTTTCTGTCCATTCACATTTAAGAATGAGGTGTTAAAAATTTGATGGCAGAACTTGTGGACTGGTGACCTTCACTGTAGGGTGGTTGGGGAGAAAGCTGGGTTTTGCTTGGCAGCTTCCACAATATGAGTGTCTGAATGGCCTTTCTCTGGGATCTTTGTTTCTCCTAAGAAGGAGATTCTACTTTCCTGCAGGACAATGTGTGTGGTTATTGGTGTTAGATAGATAGTAATGACAGGATAAGGAGCATGAGCAGAGGATGTGGGAGTATATATTCCCATCTAGTTTTCAGACTTTATCTAAATACTTCTCTTTTTATTTTCGTTTCTCATTTCTTACCTCTTCTCTGTGCCTCATGTCCCCAAGCAGTAAGTCTCTAAAGTCTACTTCCTCTGTTTGAGAATGAGGAGGGGAGGTGGAGGAGCGTGCTCTCTGTTTGTACCCATACCTTCCGAGGTACCTCACACCTCCAATGCCTGAGGCTTTAGAGGATCTGGGAGTTCAACACACTGATTTCTCATCAGTACCTCCTGGATACTCACTTTCAGCTTCCACTACTTTGCTTGATCAGGTATTTTTTCCTCTATCCTCTTTTTATCTTCCAAAAATGAGTTACATCACTTACATATTGTCGTTTGCACTCTTATTTCTGTGCTCTTGTGGATTATTACTTTTTTTTTATTCCTTGCTCTCATTTAAGTGTGGTTTTAGGCAAGAATGAAGATAAATGCATGTGTCCAATTCATTACATTTTCTCATTAAGTTTAAATAAATATAAAATTTTCTTTTTCTTTTTTTGGTAGCATAATTCCTAAAATAACATAATGGACTACTTCACACGGGCTTAGGAAAATATATTTGGAGACTTAGCTTGGGAATTTGTTTCTGGTTTAAAAGATAAAGTTCATTTATACACAAGAATGTGTTGATTTCATTCATTAGCATATGTTCACAGC